>DWNA01000660.1:0-20354 GCA_018249835.1 Heliconius besckei | reverse complement strand
GTAATGAAATGTACATTTGTATTTACAACTATATAACAATAATGTTGTTAGTACCCCCAAAGTTCCTTTCCCCCTTGTTTACGTGCACAGCACTCCTTGGTATATTTTTTTATTTTTACTCAGTTTATAAGCAATCGATACACTTTAATATTTCACTACACTATTTTGACTAAATTATTTCACCAACCCCTGCCCCTGCCCTCCCATGTTAACATGTTGTGGTAGGAGATTGCATTATGTCGTGTATTTCAGGTGTTTAACAGTCACATAGCGCCGGAGTCCTACAGATCAAAGGTTTATATCCAGTTAAAGCTCACTAAGCATGTGTAGTGCTCGAAATGTTATATTATTTTATATATACGCGTTTGCATGGTGGCTCTATATATCTATTATAATAATTAAAATAATAATATGAAATTGCCAGGGGTTCTCAAATATTCACTTAGTACTTAAATTGTATTTTTTTTTTGGTTTTGTTTTATGTCAAATGAATAAGTGCTCGTTTTATAATCTTTTTATTCTAATGTAATCTTAAGCTCGTACAATTGTGTTGCTAGTGATAATGTTTTCGGATTTTTTTTTAAAAGTTTTTTTTAGATCTCTATTATTTTTAAGTAATATCCGTTCGTCTTTGAGAAACCTTGGAGTACACTTCTATACCATGCGATAACTAAACGCCCAGTAGCCACAAACTAGATATCATTTGGAATGTTATGCAAAATTAATCAAAATGTGCTGCTTGAGCTTTAAAAACTACAATCTGTTGTGCTTCCAGCTATTTTCCTTTTGGTGTTGGTCTTATATTAAAAACTCAAAGGTTTTTTTTTGTAATGCGTAAAATCTTTCAATTAGATTTTATATATGAAGGTAAATAATACTTTACATTCGTAGAGCATGCTCTGTCCCTTTTAGATAACTTTATTTTCGCATTTTCTATTGTTTTTTAAATGATATATATAATGTGCTTGTATTAGTGCTATTTAAAAATGCTAAAACGACGATTGAGTATATTATGCCTAAAGATAATAATATTTTTTATTACATAGCGTTTTAATTAAATGTAACTTGTTAATCAATTTTAAAAAATAATTGAAGTTATTCACATTCCAAATTAAACTATATAGAACTAATTAAGGAAAATCGACATGTCAGTAATATAAGTTGTAAGATGTAAACTACAAGCTATACTTAATAATTTAAAAAGACAGCAACGAAATCTAAAATTACATCACTAAAGTGATATTTACTATACATTTTATAATAGAAAATATTGTCTTAAATATGTCTTGAGTATTCATTTTTTATCCAATCACATGTTTTTAAAGTTTCACAATATTAATATAATTATAGGACTAACTGTATGTGGATATTTAGGTTATTTATTATTAAAGTAACATATAACTGACCAGTATAACATGTTTTTATGAGAAAAATAAGTTTTAATTGGAATTCTTTAATCCGAATTATCGTATATATTTTTGTATTATACATTTTTGGAAATCCGACACTTTCGAATGCTTTGCAGTAAGTGTAATTTCCATGTTGGTTTCCAAAAACGTATATTACTAAAATATACATGATTAATCTGGTCACAGCTTTATTCTAAATGTCTAAAAATCGCGAAAATCTAAGATCTTATTATAGTAAATAAGTATTTGTTATAAGGCTGTCCATAAATTATGTCACACGAATTTTATCTTTCTCCTGTTTTGTCTCAGCAATTCACATTTGTAAGACCTCCGATACCTCTCCGCTTAGTGTAAGAGGGTATTATTCAATTGTATTGTTTTATAAGAAATAAAACCGGACAAGCGTTTATCGCGTTAGAAATATGTTTTTGTCAGGAAATCATGGAGTCGTAGATTTAGATATATGGCTTGAATTTCAATTCTATATCTCCAAGCGTTTCTGAGATAAAGGCTCTTGACAGACAGACGTCTGTAACTTTTTACTGACAGACTGTAACTTTTTTTCCTTAAAAGGTACAGAGTCCTAAAAAGAATTAGATAAACTGAAATGTGACACAATTTATGGATAAGCTCTGTTCCAACGTCAGTAATCGGTAGTGGTGTGTATGATGTCCGTTGTTGCGCCAGAAGTCGGACTCGCTGGGCAAGCTGTACGAGATGGACGACGCGCCGGAGCGCCGCGGCTGGGTGGAGCGCCTGCTGGCCTTCATGGAAGAGCGCCGCACGCCCATCGCCGCCTGCCCCACCATCTCCAAGCAGCCCCTCGACCTCTACCGCCTTTACCTGCTAGTGCGGGATCGCGGCGGCTTTGTAGAGGTATGCCTACCACGTTCCTTTTGTACCGTATAGTGCCTGTTGTACCATACAGCAAAACTGCCTTCCGAATAACTCTAATAATAAAATATAAAGTAGCTTTAATAGTCTATTTGAATAAAAAATAAATTCAATTATTAACAACGAGAGAGCGGCAATAAACGCCACAGTGCCCTCGCAACGATTTATGTAGGTGCATGCACCGCCATGAGAATCCGCCGCTATGTGAATAGCCGCTATAAAACCGCCGCTTTAACGATACTTAATAATTTTTTACAATTGCGCCGTTCATAGAGAGTGAGGAATGCTGACTTGGGGTACAGTACGATGGCGAACGTTGTACAAGACGCGCGTGTTTCGCTCGAATATTTGAAATTAAAAATATTACCTTTTTAAATTATAAGCAATTTTCGCTTTTACACCGAAGTTATCGATATTTTCAACAAATATGTTAGTTTATATTCACGCGTGACGATACGTGTTTATGGTTGCTCAGTGGTTTGATATCGAGTGATTGTGAATGATTGAAAGTTTTTTTTATGTGACTGTTGAAATGTTCGCTGATTCTCCACAGAATATGAGATATGAGGTGATAGAGTAATATACTTTTTTAGAGCCGTAGTAAGATAGAGAAAATAGTGTTGAGGCACTTTTTTTTACTTAAAAGTTCGCGTATGTATGGTACATATTTGTTAGTTATTATGTGTTGATTGGCGGGATTAAATTTTGCAATAGTCCTATTATAAGCCAGGAATTTGAAAATTAATAAATATTATAATTTCCCCAATAATAATTCCCCAAAAACCATCTCAATGCTCTACAATGGTGTCATCGTTTCTTTGAATTGATTGATAATTGTGACCTATCATGTGAATGTATCATCTTTCGTTTTGTACCTATATTAATGGTGGACAGAACGCTAAGGCAGTTTCCAAGAGACGCAGATTTGAGCCCCGTTACATTTCTATGTAAATGTTGAATAATACTTAAAATGTTAAATCATCTGTTGTATTTTTAAAATAATAAGATTTATATTTTTAAAGGTGACGAAAAACAAAACGTGGAAGGACATAGCGGGTCTCCTAGGTATCGGCGCGTCCTCGTCGGCCGCGTACACTCTAAGGAAACACTACACGAAGAACTTGCTCGCGTACGAGTGCCACTTCGACCGAGGCGGAATCGACCCCCAACCTATCATAAACCAAGTTGAAGCCTCCACTAAGAAGAAAAGCGGCAAGTCCAATAATACGGCGAGTGCAGGTGAATATTGTCATTATTTTATTATAGTTTGTCTTCATCTATTTGTTTTTTTAAACTTCACTTAAGAGGGAAACAATCGTTAAAATAATCTATTCTCCAGTTTCTGCCCAATTGTTGAGTGGTGGAGCTCAACGCTGCGCTCTGTCTAGGTATCAGAGAATAAGTAGTTTTCCCAAGTGGAAATCTACTTGCCACAATATCCAATTTATTTTCTGTGTATATATAAAACTCTTCTGCACTGAGAGATTGACAAGGACATAGAATAGCCCAAAGAATTTGTTGCAAAAGACGAAATTTGATAAGCATATTCTTTGGGGGAAAGAAAGGGAAAATTAATACAGAATTTCCGTAAATTTCGGTGGGAATGGGAAAACGTCGAGATTTTACGTTTTAATTTCTATAAACATACACATATTACATACAACTAGTGTACGTGAATACATAGATTTATGCTTTTAGGTGTTAGAATATTAATCAGTGTTTTTAGAAGAATGACGTGAGTGTGTATTTGTGTAAACACACACGTTCTTTAGGTGTAATATGGCTAACTTAACTATATTTAGAAGTTTAGATGCAAAATAACAATAACAACAAACAACTGAAAGTCACGGAGATAATAATAATATAGTATTTATTGCAAATAAACATGTAAATATTACAAAAGTTTCAGTTTCAATCAATTTTAAGTATGCATATTATTTTTAAAATATATTGCATTCATAAATTATACCTACTCTGTTGGCTTAAAGTGTTTATGTACACTTGTAGATGATATCTTCTTCCAAATGGTATATAAAAATTATTGCGCATTCTACTTGTTGCTCTTACTAGAAGCTTTGGAACTTCCTTCCTGATTTTCATTTATGTAAAGGAGAAAACATTACTTAAGTTAAGTTACCTTTAGTGTATTTTTATGTATAACATTTCGTGCTTTCAAGGGGGTCATTATATCTATTTTTGGAAAAACATTGATAGAGATAAATGATCTATGTGTAAAGGTTGCGTTGACCAGTTGACACTTTGTTTATAAGATCTTATAAATTCATATCATTGAGTCGAGTTTCTTGCCGGCTCTTCTCAGCAGAACTGCCTTCCGAACCGGTGGTAGTCTTTTGTTGACATGTACATTCGACGATACAAAAGTGCTTTTATAGTTTATTCAATAAAGAATATTTTGAATTTGAATTTGAATTGGCCGCTGTTTTGCCTATTTAGAAATACACTTCAAAATTTTAAAACACTGATTTAAAATTATGATTAGATATGTCAATTCTGCAGGTTTAGATTTTCTTCTCATAAAACACACAATTATTTAATATTTGTAAATAACCTTTTGTTTTATTTTTCCAGGGTCATCGAATTCTCAGGAGCAGTTCGGCGGCAGCGGCGCGGGGCAGGCCGCGCCCATGGACGGCTATCCCGCGCACTACGCGCCCTACCCGCCCCAGCCTGCGCAACCACAAGGTATTATATACTGTGTTTTTTTTTATTATTCAAATTACGACTGACACCACCCTTTTTATTTTAAAAAGTATACCCTAATATAATATTGATTTAGACTGCCATTCATTACATGACACAAAAAAAATTTTATATAAGTTTAGAAAATTTGGCAGAAGTGGGTAACAATATTAATTCCGTTTCTTGTATGTTTTTCTGGGTGAAGGTTAATTTACTTTAATATTAAAAGGCAACATAACATTTATAAATACTTTTATAATTTTGAATTTTGATTCTTTTCTTCATTTCTTACATAATAACAAATTCTATGAATTAAGTTTTGACTTGTGTATACACAACAAGGTGCTTGCTATCGTAACATATAAAATAAAATAACAATAGAAAACACAAAAATATCTAATATGTACATATACCATAGTTTTAGTAAAACCCCATACTAGCGTCTAGTTGACCGAGTGCACGGAATTTTAAGTAAAATGCTGTATATTCAAATGCTGTATAGATCTAGTGTTAGCGACCGCTTTCGTGTGGTTTAAGAATAACGTCCATCGGTCGGTGCTTCCTTTTATTTATGCGGTCTTAACTAACATTTATCATTCGATTGCATTTATTATTCAGTACAAAATATATTTTAATATCGATTATTTATTCAAATATCGATTTTAATAATACGAGTTGAGTATATGTATTTTGTTCTGATAATAAAAGAGCTAATAAATCATATGGCCTTAGTCCGCTTGTCACTAATCCCTTAATATAGCACTATAGTTATATAATACATTTAAATTTCGCCAAACAAATCAATTGATAATTGACTATTTTAGACTATTACGTTTATTAACAAAAGGTTCAATTATGTATTAGTATTTTTTTTTTTACATTTTTTTGGATTTGGTGGTGACTTTTAATATAACAATTAATATACATATTTCTAAGGATTCTACTGACAAATGTTTGTTTAAATGAAATGCTTGGAAAGGTTTTGCTGATTTTTATACGATACGGTATACGGATACGGTTACGAGTAACGTTTGTAGACAAGTGCCATTATTTATTTTAATTGAGTAACATTTGTGATGGTCGACGAAAACAGTAGTAGTAGTAGTATTTTACAACTCTATCACCATAATAAGAATATTCCATCCATCCATTTCCATCCATCAAAGAAATAATAAAAAACAAGGGATGATGTTTTATTAAGTCCTATGTATTTATCAAAACTTGTTGGTAAAAAAAAAATCTTTTTTCATAAATAAAAAACACTATAAACTTTCACTATAAACAAAATAAACTTTTTTATAAGAATAAATATATCAAAATGGGTTCTTTTTTATGTAAACCGTAACCTTAAAATTATGATCTTTAAATTATCCTCAAAATCAGTACAAACTTTTTGGAAAACCATACAAATACACAAAAAAAAACCAAAATATTTTAAGTAATAAAGTCAGTAGATTTCTCACATTGCACGTAACGGGTGGTATAACCTCGTGTGGTTGTAGGCGGCGGGCCGGGCGGCGACATGGCCGCCTCCAATCCCTTCGACGAGCCGCCGGGGCCCAGGCGACCCCCAGGTTTGTGACTCACTCACCCCCCCATTCACCCATAGACATGCTCTGGGGCAGTACCGTCTTGTACATGTTTTATTTGACTAGGGGGACTGTAAATAGAGCCCCCAAGCTTAAAGAGGATGAAACTACTATTAGGGATGTTACGGAGTTAGGATAATATTTCGGGATACATAGATAAAAAAGGGATCGACTTTGGTTACAGACATAAAATCAATTCGGATTATCCGTTTTGGATAATTTCGGTTAGAAATATTTGATAATTAACATTTTTTTTACAATGAATCTGTTATGACATTTGTTGTTAATCGTTAGTAAGAAAAGTTCTGCATATCATTGCTAGTTTGTACTATGCTTATGTGTGTTGGCTCAGCCATGTATAATAAAAAACCTGTCATTGAGATTGCCCATATCCTAAATTATAAAAAAATATATATAATGAATTCAGCTATGGCTAAGGATAGTTTTTTTTATATTTAATATCTGTTGCTTTCGATTACAATTAAGAAACTCTATAATTTATAGCACAGGGTCCCCTATAAATTATAATAAGTTGTTACTCATCACTAAGTAGCTAGGCTCCAAATTTAAAGGTGTTCTCGAAGCTTCAGGGCCCTGATGTATCCTATGACGGCACTGCTCTGGGGGAAATCATGCTTGATATGTTATATGGCATTTCATATTAAATGAAATAAAATTGGTTCTACGAATGATCACTGTGTGAACTTTTTTAAAGTTATATTTTATTAAAGTAAGAATAATTTTATTTCACTATTTATATCAATAATCGTTGTAATATAATAAAACATAAATTAACACCCTTAACATTTAACTAACCATGGCAGTTTCTAGTGCAAGATATTCTTAATGATTTTTCTATTAAAATATACAAATGTACCAAAAAAAATTACATTTTCTAATCTTATATTATTATTCATATCATATGTTATAAGAATTTTTAAAATAATAGGTTGAGTTAATCTCGTGCACTTTAGTTCCAGTCTAGTTGTTTTTTTTGGTTTCTATTGTACACATTATTAACTATCAGCTTATTTAGCTTTTGAGAATCCGTAACTATTTTAAAAAAAAAATATAGTAAAAAAAAGAATCAAGCTAGCTTTTTCATACACATCCTTTGTTTTTTGCTTTAGCGTTTTTTTATTTAATGTAAATAATATGAATTTATAACAATGTTTTATTTGCTTGCTTGTAATTATATATTTAATGTTATATGCTAGTTATTTATATTATACTTTTTCTTATTATATAAATATTTAATAATTATGATTTTTGATTTACAGGTTACCAGCAAGGTTACGGGTATGAATATGGATCTCCTTATCCTTCAAATAGGCCTGTTTACCCACCTTACGGACCAGAGGGTGACAGGTGCGTAATTAGTTAATTATTTTTCTGTGTATTTAATTTTTTTAGACAGAGTGGTTTTCATAGAATTATTTTTCATAGGTAAAGAAAATAAAATAAGTGATTTAAGTCAAATAAAGGTATTAATTAATTAACGTAACCCTTGATCAGACGTGCTACGACGATCACCATGCCAAGTCTTTTCTTCGCAAAAAATGTCAAATAAAGAAATAGATTTAAACATTTTTATGGCACTTTATATCTAATTAAAACAAATTTTGTAATTCTTTTATTAATTTATTAGGACTTACTGAATGCAATTCCCCCATTCTACATCAGCGTCATGCTGTTTGACAATACATTGTATTCAGTAATATAATATGTGATATATATTTCCAGGGGCTACGGCAGCGGCGAGTACCGGTACGGGTATGGCGGGTACCGCGCGGGCGGGCCGGGGCCGGCGCCGGCGGGTGGTGCGGCGGCGCCCGCTCCAGCCCCTGCGCCCGCGCCCGCGCCCGCTGCGCCGCCGCACCCGCAGCCCTACCCCGAGTACTACCGCGCGCCGCCGCACCCGCACCATCCGCACCCGCAGCACCCGCACCCTCCGCACCCGCAGCACTCGCCGCAGCATGAGGTATGTATGCCGCACGCGTGTGTATGTGCGAGAGTACAGTACGGCGTCGATTATCCGGACGACCATTCTTCACGTAAAATTAAAATCGAAACTAAAAATATCTTAACGTAAGCATTTATACCTTATTCAAAGAAAAATAATAAATTTAAAAATAAATCTCAGTTTAATCGTAACTTGTTTGTAGTATGTTTTGTTACAACAATAATACTGTCGTTAATTTCTATTTGTAATTAAAGATCTTTTCTCTTGTTAGTGAATAATATATAAGTTTAAGATATGATTCTCTAAAAAAAACACTATCTTAGCACTTGTGTCCCCTAATTAATTCGGATGATCGACGCTCTACTGTATAAGAGTAGAGTAGTAGAGTAGTTGGCTAGGTCTAAATATGATATAATTGTAGTTAAAAAAATGTGGGAACATACATTTTAAACTTCTAGATGCATATATATGTGTATCTGTAGAATAAAACGTGAATTGTTTAGACAACTGAGATGTTCCAGTTTATTTCTATGTAATTCTATAAAATATTTTTGTGGTCTATTTTTTGCGAATATTTATATATTTTTTCTGGTCATTTTGATTCCCACATTTGTATCTTATATATATATACATTTCTTAGGGAGAAATGTCATTGCTATATTTAAGCTTGAAAGATTACATGGTTAATATTTACATATTTAGAAGAGTGTATTTTAACCCTTTTATATTTTTTAAATATAAAATAGTTGTATATGTTTCATTTGTCTGTTATTTGGATAGAAAATTAGAAATGTATAAAAAATGTTATTAGTAAATCATTTTATAAGTCAGTTATGAATATGTAACATTTAGTATTTATTTTAAATAGCATGTAGTAGTTTCAAATATTGTTTTAAGGTTATTAAAAGAAAAACTTTTATAGATAAAGTTGTTAAAATGAAACGGAAAGTTAGCTATGACAATATTCTTTCATTTGTATGTTTGACTTGTCTTACAATCAAATGTGAAGTGGGTTTAAATATTTTTAATATTATCATAAAAGGTACTTTGTATCTCTATATCTATCTATTGTAAGTTTGTACAACAGTACAAAGATCGGCAGACATTTGAACCTAAATACCAGGGAAATTGAAGAACCGAGGAAATGTGTCTAGGTATACATGTTAGTCAGGAATTCCCAGCCAAAGGGTGGCATGAAAATATAATTTATAATCCGGAAAGTCTCAACAATTGATAGTTTGGGAAGCCCTGGTGTGGTTTGCTCGTTGCCGTTCTGCGTACGTGTGTACAAGTGTGGTCCGTTGGTGTAGATGGCGAGCGCGCCCGCCGGCCTCATGGGCTCGCAGCTGGCGCGCCAGCTCGTCGCGCCGCTGCCGTCGCCCGTGCGCCCCTCTCCCTACGTACGGACGTTTGTACCACGCACTCAACACCGCTTCCCATTGGCGACCGGTAGCACCGCGTGTGGCCAACTGTACCCCACCCCCAACCCCCCTAGCAAAATATTTACAAGATTGTACATATTCGTTCCAAAATTCTCAATACCTTTTCCCTAACGTTATCCCCAAGTTGGCTACACTGTTTCAACCCCCGACCACTACATCACCATCGTAATTGGGCACTTCCTCACTATGAATGACTATTACTTAGATTAGAGAATCCCAGACACTGGACATTTACTTAATTTTTATATTGCACTAAATTGACACTACACACGTAAAGGCCTAAACTGAACAAGGTTGAAAATAATATATTCTTAAATTTAGTTTCCAAAATGTTTTATTCCGTTTATGCCTTTCGTAATTTATTCCAACATCTTTAGTCAATATAGTTATACTGAGTTTTAAACTTTTATCATTTTTATATATTCATAATTCAGATAATTACATAGACATTTATTTAGTCTTTCTCTAGTAATACCCAATTATGATGTGGTGTGCGTGTCGTTTGTAACGTGACATACAGTTTCAAAACTTTATGTAGTGTTACAAGTGATCCAATGTGAGGGTTGAACTCATCCGTGGTTTTGGCTTCATTAAATTTTTTTTTATAAATAATACCACTAGCTTAACGAAATTTCAAGCTGTCACTATTAATTTTCTCTTCAGTTTTCGTTTTAACTAAATTTTGGCTTGCGGTGTAATTAATTGGCTTTTCGATATGCGGTCGCATTGTCGATCGTTTCAAACCAAAACCCGACTCAAAATTTAACAAACAAATATGGAAGTTAAGGTTTAGAGTGTGTGGTGGTGGCTTTACCGTTATAAGATGTCACTGAATCATTTGCATGCTTTCACAGTTATCATATAAGCTTAGCTGTAAGTGGAGAGCGACGTCGTTAGCTTTGTATAATGCGTGTGTGTTCTAACGTAACTTAACTCCCTTTTGAATGTTAAATTTAGTTAAGTTACGTCGAGAATATCAATATCATTATTTCTACGTTCATATTCTGGGCTCGGAGCTAGAGTAACTTCTAATAATATGGTAGTTTAAAGTTTTTCATATTTTGTAATTTTGAACTTTCAGCTACCATTACTTTAATATTGTGTAAATATAGTGTGCCGTTAAGTTGTGAATATAATCTAAATTATTTGTATTTTAAAAAAAGTATATTTATTAATATTAAATGAATAATCATAATATCAGGAAGTACAAATCTTAACGGATACACGTATTTTGTTTAATAAAAATGTGATATTAAATGGCGAGTATATAAAGGGTGGAGCTGGCGGCGCAGCAGCGGCGGCAGCAGCAGCAGCAGCAGCCGGAGGTGCGCCTCGCCGCCACCCGGACTTCGCGAAAGAGGGCCCATATCCGGGCCCCGGCGTGGGCGGCGTGGGGCCCGGCGTCGGCGGTGTGGGCGGTGCGGCGGCCGGCGCCCGCTTCCAGGGCGGCGTAGGTGGCGCGTGGGGTCCCGCTTACCAGCGCGCGCCGCCCTCGCCCGCATGGCGTCCGCCCGCGCCCCTTCAGCACCCGCCCATGCACCAGCACCAGCCCGCGTGGCCACATCCGCCCCATCATCAGCATCAACCTTATCATCCGCCGGTGAGTTACACTCTGTGCCCATATATGGTAGAGTAGGCAGAGGGAACCTAGTGTTACCACACTCTGTTTACCACTTAATGGATATAAAATGGGTGCGTAGTTTTCGAGATATGGCAAATTAAATAGCGTAACTTAACGCTGCGCTGTCTTATTGCGAAGAAATAAAAATATTTTATTACCCCAAATTGGATATCAAACTCACAACCGTCTCGTTTACAGTTAGAAAGCTGTGTATAATCCATAATTCCACCTATCTTCTTAAGAACATTGTATGTCTCAGTATGTACATTGTACATTTAATATAAAGACTACTTATTATGTTGTGTTGTTGGGAATAAATTTGCCATTTAGGTAATCAATGTACAGCATAGGTTGATATATATTTTTGTATATTATATGACATTTAAAATGAAGCAAACTTTAATTATTATAATGTCCATTCAATTCAATTGTGTCATTTACTTCATTGTGTAACTGATATAATCATGGCGCGATCATTCATAAATCACATTAAATAGTTACTAATAGTATACTATGATACATTGGTAAAACGGCAATGATAGTACAGTGTGTCGTAACATGAGGTCGGTTAGTAACGCGTTGGGTGTTGTAGACGCCGGGCGGCGCGTGGGGCCCGCGGCCGCCGCAGGAACTGCCGCCCGCCGCGCAGTCACCCGTGAGTTCACCACGATCACCCTTCGTTCATTCATTCATTCATTCATTCATTCACCCTGTTTTAGAATACAGTATAACAAACAAACATTACATTCTTTGACCTATTCTTTATGACATAAAATTTTCTACCTCATATACAGATGTAGTAAATTCTCTTAGTTGGTAGTTGTTAGTGATGCATGTTAGGATTTTCTGACTTCTTATACTCGCTCTATACGAGAAATTCTGACGTGTTTGGTTTGTGACTTTTGAATTAATTATATTTTTTTGTTCTGCAGGGTGCATCCTCCGGTGTGGGTCAAATTAAGAGAGAGCTGACGTTCCCGGCGGAATGTATAGAAGCGACCGTTCCCTCCGCTGAGAAAAGACGCAGACTGACTAAGGCCGACGTGGCGCCCGTCGACGCGTGGCGCATCATGATGGCCCTAAAGTCCGGCCTCCTCGCCGAGACGTGCTGGGCCCTCGACATCCTCAACATACTCCTGTTCGACGACAACTGCATAGGCTACTTCGGCCTCCAGCACATGCCGGGCCTGCTCGACCTGCTGCTCGAGCACTTCCACAAGAGCCTCGGCGACGTATTCGACGCACCGCCCGCCGCCGAAGGGGAGCCCTGGTACGCGCCGCCCGTCGCGCCCGCACCCCCTACCGTTCCGCGCCGCCGCGCTGACCCGCCTGACCCCGCGCTGCGCGTGCGCCTGCTGACCGGCGAGGACTACACGCTTCAGTCGCGCCGCCGACTGCCCGTCACGCTGGCTGCGCCGCGCCCCGACGCGGACCTCTTCGCGCCCGAGCCCGACGAGCCCGAGCCCGACCGCCTGGACGACGTACTGGAGCCCTGGCAGCTGGCCGGCGACTCCGCCGCGCACCTCGTGCCTGCCTTCCGCGGAGAGTTCCTGCATCTATCCTTCGCGCGCGTGCTACCAGGTGCGCGCGCGCCCTCACCTGCCGCGTCGCGCGCTGCAACGCCCGCCACTCCCGCCACTCCGCATGCCGCGCCCGCGCCCACCACGCCTGCGCCTGCCGCCGATGGCGACAACCTGGAGGCCGAGCCTATGGAGCTAGAACCCGAGCGCCGGCCCGCACTGCAGGTGCGTGACCCCGCCGGCGTCCTCAAGCGCCGCAAGTTGGAGGACTACGAGGACGAGTGCTACACGCGCGACGAGCCCAGCCTCAACCTCGTCAACGAGTCGCGCGATGCGCTCGCTAAGCGCTGCGTGGCACTCTCCAACATCCTGCGCGGCCTCACCTTTGTACCCGGTAACGAGGCCGAGTTCTCGCGCTCGGGCGCCTTCTTGGCGTTGGCCGGCAAGCTGCTGCTGCTGCACCACGAACACGCGCCGCGAGCCGCACGCGCACGTGCCTATGAGCGCGCCGCGCGCGACGAGGGCGACGCGGACGCGTGCTGCTCCAGCCTGCGCGGCGAGGCTGAGTGGTGGTGGGACGCGCTGGCGCAGCTACGCGAAGACGCGCTGGTGTGCTGCGCCAATGTGGCGGGCAGCGTGGAACTGTCGGGGCAGCCTGAGGCAGTGGCGCGCCCGCTGCTGGACGGGCTGCTGCACTGGAGCGTGTGCCCGGCGGCCGTGGCGGGCGACGCCCCGCCGGCCCGCCTGTCGCCGCGCCGCCTGGCACTGGAGGCGCTGTGCAAGCTGTGCGTGACGGACGCCAACGTTGACCTGGTGCTGGCCACGCCGCCGCGCGGGCGGCTGGCGGCACTGTGCGCGGGACTGGCGCGCGACCTGTGCCGGCCGGAGCGGCCTGTGGTGCGCGAGTTCGCGGTAAACCTGCTGCACTACCTGGCAGGCGCGGGTGGTGGCGGCGGCGCGGCCCGTGAGGTGGCGCTGCACGCACCGGCCGTGGCGCAGCTGGTGGCCTTCATCGAGCGCGCGGAGCAGACTGCGCTGGGCGTCGCCAACCAGCACGGCGTGGCGGCGCTGCGCGACAACCCGGACGCCATGGGCACGTCGCTGGACATGTTGCGGCGCGCGGCCGCCACGCTGCTGCGCCTGGCGGAACATCCCGAGAACCGGCCGCTCATCCGCCGCCACGAGCGCCGCCTGCTGTCGCTTGTGATGAGCCAGATCCTGGACCAGAAGGTGGCGCACGAGCTGGCCGACGTGCTGTACCACTGCAGCCAGCAGCGCGACGAGGACTAGTGTGTGTGGGCGGTGCGGGCGCGGCGCACAGACTGACTACCGCCGGTACGTGTACATATAGTGATACGCGCCGCGTCCCGCGCCCCGCGCGACTCGAGTAGCCTGTACAATCTGATCTTTTGTTATTTATGTCCATGATGATTTATTTACAAGAATGTCAATGTGCTATAATCGATTTCTATTGTTCGATTGAGAAACAGATGTATTATAACTCGTAATTTTGATTTTTATAATAAAATGGGACTTGAATCTGTTTATTGGTTTTATGATGGATATTTTATACCGAGTACCTTAGCGCCTTGTTACGAGGACGTAGTGAACAGTGAGGAGCTTATGTGGGCTATAAGTTTAATTAAGTTTAATGTGAATTATTACAATAATCTATAATATATTGAAATTGAATCTGATTTCATTATTTTTTTTTCTAATTGGCATTATTGAATTCCACACTTTCCTTAGTTCCAAATTTTAGTGACATTCATATCTCCAAAAAAAAATTTTGTAAACGTCATGTAAATAGCTACTATGATATATATTTTTTAATAAAATTACTATGATAAAGTTTTGCTCATAGAAAATTAATTTGTTTCTATATTTATTTGTCTTATATGACTTAGTGTAAAAAATATAAACAACCAAAATATTGACATGTTGCTGGAAATTATGAACTTTTTTTATTAGAAAGAAAATGCTTAGGGGCTCCTTAGTAGTTAAAAATGACAAAGTAATATAATTGATAAAAATAATGAAACTTAAATAAAAGTATGTTCCTTCAAGAAGTAATACTATATATTCATTTTTAAAAGCCGATATTGTTTAAAAAGATATAAAACTTGTTTTCTTTACACACAAGTTACTATTTTCAAATTAGCCTTTGTATAAACTTAACTAAAAGTTATTCAGTTTCAAAATTATTAATTAATTATTCAATTAAAAAAATTATTCAGGCCTAAATGAAAGCAATATATTTAGATCTGCAGATCTGAAGTAAAATATTGATATCTAAATAGAACTTTTCAATGAAAGTAATAAGAAAAATATAAAAGCTGGCAGTAAACATCTGTCACCTATTATTCTTATTTCAATTTAAATAGTCATTTTGGGTTTTCTCCATATTTATTTATTTATTTGGTTATCACGCTAAAATTCTTAATTGATTTTTATATTATTAAATTTGCATTCATGATATTTAAAGCTAAGGATAATGAAATAGAATAGTTTATCAAATGTTTAAAGATCCATTCAAAGATATAAGATGGAGTGTCAGCCGTGCGATAGTAAAAAAATATTTAAAGTTTTCGATGCATCAAAACGTAAACGTATAAGGAAGAAACAGGAAGCTGACGATAGCGACTCGAGTACTGTTGTTACGGATCATTCTACAGGAGTAAGTATGATTTTGAAAATACATGAAGAATTGTTTTACCTGCGTCTTTGTCCTTGTGGTCAAAAGAAAATAATATTCTAAGTGTCGAAACTGGGTCTGACCCGAAGTACAGGGGTTTAACCTATAAACGATTAACCAAATTACTATTTTTCAATTTGAACTGTTGTTCCTAAGAGCAGCGGGCTGTAACATACATACTTTTCAGTTTTATATTAGTATATGTACGGTAAATGCATTTCGACGTGATGAGAAGAGAATTCGTTCGTATTTTTTCATTAAAAAAATTAAATTAATCGAATAAGTAATGTTTTAGGAATTAGAATAGGTATTTGTATATTTATTAAATAGTTTTGTCAACATTAAGATTCTTATATCTAGTCGAAAACTACTAGGGTTACTTATAATTGAAAATACTAGGTATATTTATAATCGAAAATTACTAGGGATACTTGTAATTGAAATCTATAACGAATACTTATAATTGAAAACTGCTTTAGGGTGGACAAGGCAATGGGCGTAGAATAAGCTCGACGAAAGCTAGTGTTCAAGATATGCCACCAACTCCAGGGATTCATGAAAACCAAGAAAGTAATAATAACAGGTTCAGGTTTATTATTTTAACATTTAATAGAAATCCCAGTCTCTTATAGTAACATTCACTTGAACGTTTAGAAATTAAATAATGTAATTATTTGTTTCGTTGACTCTATGTATACTTTATCATGTGTGATTGTGGAGGGTCGCATTTCTCTGTTTTTTTCTTTTGAATAATATAGAAACGTGTAAGACACCTCGGGAGAAATTTGTATATAAATTGGTTCGACAATATGCTGAAGTTTATAGATATTCGAATATAAATAGAAAGTCTTACTCTTTAGTATATAACTACATCGTCTTCGTCTACATCGAGTATTTATGTTATTTATTGATCTTTCCTTTAAAAAAAAAAGGAATAGTTAGTAGAGATCGTCGTAGCGCAGGAGCACAATAACGTGAAGGTTGTGGGTTCGAATCGTAATGAAAATTTTCATATCTTCATTTTGGTACCAAGCTTCACCGCTCAACATGTACTGCCTCGAGAATTTGTCGGAAAGTAGAGAGTGGAGTGTCTTAACATTAGCTTCCACCAACACAGCCTACCCCGCTATATGCGGGATATATAAAATATCTAAAAGCTTCAAATATGTGTCGTCACTCAGGGAAAGAGATCATAGTCCGTCGATAACGAGATCCCCCGACGGCCGTCGACAACGCTCCCCGCGACGACAACGACGTATTGCGTATGCCTTTTTCATATTATTTTATTATTTATTTTACGGAGACTCGGAGAGCTCATATATAAGAAATTTTCCATTATACATTTACTACTAAGCTTAGTTAATTTTTTAGTAATAAAATTTGAAACTAACAAAAAGAACTCAATTTGCAGAAGGGAAGGTATATCGTTAGCTCTTAAAGCTGGTCTCGTATCTACTCCTCGTTCCATAACACCAAACCCTCAGGTAAATGAAAGACTTTTAGTTTTGTTCAAAAAGTAAAATTTTATATCTAAACCACAATTCATATTTAGGAGGGGGACGATGCTATCGATTCTGTTCCACACGATCATGATTCGTTTATATACGCGTTTTTGGAAGAGGCCATAAAGAGAGACAAGAAAAAGTAAGTGATGTTCCTATTTAAAAAAAAAATGATTACCTACGATGGCAGATGTGTAGCATAGCTGGAAATACAGAAAATCAATCAATAAAACGATAGAACGAAATTTGACTAACTAAAGCTAGGTTCCCTCTGCCTACCTTGCTGTGATGCTATAAAAAAAAATACTCTAGGCTTCCGCCTTAAGTAGAGTTAAGAAAATAGAGCAGGGGTTTTTAGATAAACTAAAATATAGAGTCGCTAGGGGTCGTTAAATTATCTTGAACAGAAGGAGTCAGTAGTCATTTACAAATATGAAATCATAAAATATTTGAGTAAACTACTCAAGATAACGTTTACTAAAAAATAAGTGAAAATTTTAGGGAAGCCATTATCACTTAATTAAAAAAACAATATTTTTTTATGTATTATTCGTTTTTTTTAATATAACCTTAATAGCAGGCATCGTCAGAGTAAGCATGAAGAACATTCCTCTCATCACGACGAGTCTTCTACAAAAGGAAAGCGTCACCACCACCGACATCACAGGGACGAGACAAGGGATCGACATAAGTAACTTTATTTTTGACTCCATTTTGGTTTCATTAAATGATTCTTGTCACTGGTAGTTGATTTATTTTGTCTAAAACGTTATGTACAGATCACGTAAAGAAGAAAAAACTAATCTAGATCACATGGCGCTCCTTGAAACTTTTGCAAAGCTGTGCGCTCAGATGAATCAGACAGCAGCCATTTGTCCAAATGTTAATCCGATGGTGAGTTTTCCTTTTTATAAACATCTAAACGGTGTCGGTACCTATATTTTTTGTTTCATCTTCACGCTATATCTCGTGCACATTAGGGTAGGCCGAACTGCCGAAGGAACCTAGTTTTAAAACACTCAGTTCCCCACTTTCCGTCGAATTTTCGAGGCAATGCTTGTAATTCAACGCTGCACTTGGTACCAGAAGGTATAAATGTAAATATTAATAATTTATTTCCCCGATTGGGGATCGAACCCACAATCGTCGCGTTTACAGTGACGCGATTGTAACTCCACGTCCTCAACGGTTTTTTTTGATGTTGCAGCCCCGTTGCCACAGTCATAAATCCTTACAATGTGAAGTGGTATCTAAGCGCGAGTGTGTCGAAGCGGAGCAGACACCCGTCCTACTGCACAGTCGTAATCAGTCAAAAGATAATTTGTCACCGTCGAGAACACGAAGCCATGATCACTATTGTACCAGAAATAAGAGTAGAGATGTTGTACCCAGAAATGAAAGAGATGTCATGTGCAATAATTGTGAATCTTATGAGAGGGAGCCACGTAAGTATTCCAGTAAGGCTAACATAGAAAATGGAAGATACTCTAGTAAAGCTAATATAGAACCTGGAAGATACTCTAGTAAAGCTAATATAGAACCTGGGAGATACTCTAGTAAAGCTAATATAGAACCTGGAAGATACTACGACTACGATAGATATGAATACCCACCTCGAAATACTCAGACTAGGTGCCGTATCAATGGACAATACAGACCAAATCCGCAAGATGAGGATATTAGAGATTACGAAGATCAAAAGCGAAAATATGAAGAGAAACGGCATTTGTTCGAACAAAAGGCTAGTAGAAGTTTTGACACGTACAGAGAGGGTTATGTTGATGAGAAGAAATACCGCAGAACATCCAGGAGTGAGGGCGTTAAGGACAAGCATTATGAAGATACTGGATATAAAGATAAAAAGTATGAGGATAGATGCACTAGGAAAAAGTATTATGATGAAAGAGATATCAGGCAAAAGAAGATCGCCACATTGCCAACTGACAATTGCCGGTCGAGACGAGATTTGGAGAGATTTGAAAAAATGTCGATTGCGTCGAGGGAAGATTATAGAGAAAGGGATAGGTATTCGGAAAAAGAAAGAGATTCTGGTTTGAGTGCTGTAGACGGTGAGACCAGCACCGTTAGTGAGAAAAGTAATTATTTACGCGTTGTAAAAGTACGTATACTTTTAGTTTTTCACTATAAATATAGAGTACTAGTAGTTTTATAATATCTTATAATATTTTATTTATATAGCAAGAAATTTCTGAACAACGAGAGGCTATGGATAAAATGATGCAACTGTGGAAAGAATTGATGCGATGTTTTAAAGGCGTTTCACAAACTCAAGGGACAGATAAAACTAATGTGAGGATTGGTTACTATTACTTAATCAGGATTGGGGATTGTAATGTATTGAAAGAAAGAAAGTACCTAAAAGTAAAAATATAAGGTTTGAGATTGAAAATCAGCTTCACGCTGTATCCCGCGGACAGCAGGGAACCTAGTGTACAAGACACTCCGTTCTCCACTTTCCGTTGAATTTTGGAGGCATTGCGTGTTGAGTGGTGGAACTCAACGTCGCGCTTTGCGTCGACACAAGAGTACACAGACAAAAAAATAACTTTTATAGCACACTTTGTGCCCTTGGGTCACGACTGATTTAAGGTTTAAGATTAGATTTCAGTTTAATAAGATAATAATAATTATTATTTTTATTATCATAAATTGATTCAACACAGGAGTCGGCCGACAGCATGCGCGAGTCGGCGGCGGCGCAGCTGCGTCTGTGGCGCGAGTGCATGCGCCGCTACGAGACGGTCGCGCGCGACGTCGGCGACACCGACGCTAGGCTTATGGTGAACACATTTGGAATTGCTTTATAGTGCTCATTTGGTACAAATAGTGGTGTTGATTTTTCAGTTTTAACCGCTGTAATCCGGATGTAGTGGGGTAGACAGAGGGAGGCTAGTGTTGAGACATTTCGCTCTCCACTTTTCGCTGAATTTTCGAGGCATTGCGACTTGCGTATTGAGTGGCCCTTTGCCTCGACACCAGGCGAAGAAATTAAAATATT
>DWNA01000659.1:0-20371 GCA_018249835.1 Heliconius besckei | reverse complement strand
AAATAATATTTATATTTTCATATATTTTGTTTTAACTAATTTGATAGATATATTTATAAGAAGCTTCTAATTATTATAAATACAATATAAGTAGATATTGTAGAATGTCCGTAATAAAATAAAATATTGTAATGGACTTTTTAAGAGATTTAAGAATGTAATAAAATAATTACAAAACTCAATAACTCACTTGTTTGAAAAAGTGATTCCGCCGAGAATGGGTTAGGGTTAGGCGGTGCGAGAGGTGCACCGAACAGAGGCGGTGCAGGCACGAATCCGCCACCCCGGTCCGCTGCTGACGGCCTGCTGGAAGATGCCACAAAACAATCAATAATTGAACTTAGCAAAACTAATAAATAGACATGTATAAAAATGTATATTTAAAAATGTAAAATTTATTTCTCTTACATAATAAAAGTGTATATTGATGAAATATTATATTTTTTAAATATATACTTCGAGAATTAGTATTTTTACGCATAACAATAATTAAATTCGTATTTTTATCCATACCAATAATTATTATTTGATGAAGTGATACTATAAAACTGTAAGACTTTTTATATCATAGTATAGATACAGGGAACCAAGTGAAAAATCAGGTCGCCGTGCGTCAAAACGCGCGACAAGATTATTTTATAAAAGGACAAAGCTGATATTTAACTACAATATATTATAATATTTATCTCCGTCGTATACTCACGTTACCCCCCAGTGCGCGGGCGGCTTGGCACTCGAGCTGATGCTGGGCACGGTGGGCACGGGCGCGAGCGAGTGCGCGAGGTGCGGCGCGGCGGGCGTGGGGGCGGTGGGCGTAGGCGTGGCCAGCGAACTCAGGCCGCCCAGTGTGCTCAGACCACTGCTCAGTGGTCCGAGCGTGCTGCCTAGAGGTGGTACTGATCCCTGGAAAACCGAAGTTATTTTTTTAGGTTCATGTTGTAACTCATATTTAAAGCTAAGACACTCTAGTTCTCCACATATCGAATTCCCAATTTTGAAGACATGTTGAGTGTCCAAATTCAATCATCATATGGCAGTTTTCACGATGCCTTTTATTAATATTAAAAAATGAGTAGACTTCTCTTCGAATATTAGATTAAAATTTATAATATAGTGTTTGCAGTAAATGACAATATTACTCTGCCTAAAGCCAAGAAACATGATTGGTAATGTCCACATACTGGTAACGCGGCCGGTAGGGGCGCTGCGAGCGGCGCCCCGAGTGGCGTGGGCAGCGGCGCGGCGAGCGGGGCCGTGAGCGCGGACGACACGACGGGCGTCGCACCGGCGCCGCCCGACGCGGGCGTGCTGCGCGATAAGCTGCTGATATTGCTGTTGAAATAGGTTGTTTCAAATATATGTTTATTCATGAAGTATGTAACTTCAACCCAATACAAATAACATACTTGTTGAAGTAGAATCACTTATTATACTGACAAAACTTATGCTTACCTCTAGGCAATGGCAAATGAAACACATTGTGTCCATATTATTCAATTATATGTACCACATAAAGCAGGACAAGCAAGGGGAAATTGGTTACCTACTTTTCACGAAAATTTAGGAGAGTATCCATGGTTTGTGGGTCGTTTTGCCTCACAATCTCGTTAAATTACGACCTCGACGGCTACTCTTACAAATAAATGAATAGATTCAAAGTATCGGTTCAAACCTGAAGCTGTCGCGCTCTCTACTCGGACTATGTCCTCTCGGTGAGTAAGACAGCGGCGCGTGCGCCCCCGCAGCGCCGAGCGACCCTGGTGTGTGTGGTCTCAGCCCTTTTGGTGTTTTAGGTGCAACCAGCGGCGATGCTGACAAGTTGGTCCTCTGCAAATATTTACACAAAACTAAAATGAAAACTGAAACTATTTAATAATGTTTAAATATACATTTATTTCAATATAGGAAATTGATATGAGTTTAAGCATTTTTTATTCCTATATACTAACCGTGTCAGCTGTATTTCTTGGCGATGCAGCAGATGGCGGAAGGTATGGACTATGTTGAAGCGTGGGTGCGTAGGGAGCATATAATGTGGGATATGAGCTGCCCGTATAGACAGCGGGTGGGGGGTAGCCATTACTGGCCATAGAGCTAACAACCGCTAAGCTTTCAGAACGAACTGGAATTTCATTTGTCACCTGCCTAGAATCTACTATAGGTGGTGCTAAGTGATGACTGGTTACGCTACTAGTACTGGACGCCGGCGTCAACACAACGGGTGCGTTTGAAGTTATAGTGGTATCCATATGACTTACAGGTTGATGTAACGACACGGAAGTTAAGGATGCAGAGTGAGGAGGAAGGCTTAGTCCTGGATGTTTGAGGCTCGGCGTAAAACTAGACATTGTACTAGTTGTCGTGGCACTAGTGAGATTCGAGCTGATGTGGTTCGGTGTAGACGTTGATAAAGGATTTGAGCTACTTAATGGAATATTACTTTGATGGCTCATCATGTTGTGGCTATTTATAGAATGATTGAAATGCGGCGCCGTTTGCGGATTCGACGATGGAGGCAGGTGATTTGAGGTAATGTGATTTGCTACACTGAAAGCTGTATGATGGGAGGGTCGACTCGCATATACCGGTTGAGCGGAATGTTTCTGTAGACTCGATTGACTCTGATAAGGTATCGAATGATTGTGCATACTGGAACTTATACTCGAGTTTACATGACTAGACGCGATCGACGTCGCCTGGTAGGGGCGCGATATGGGAGTGGAGGGGGACATGGGCCGTCCGGGAGCTTGGTGACTCGGAAGACTACTGGGCGTGGACGCGGAGGAAATCTGCGAAGATATACTCTGTGGTACGCCATTTGACACAATACGATTCGGGAACGAGGTAGGAACGGAGGGGAGGGGCTGGGTGGCCGGCGACGCATGGGCGCGCGGCGCGTGTGGTGGCTCGGGCGGCGCGGGCTCCGTTCGCGTCTCGTGGTTGGTGTGGCGGTAGTCGGGCAGCGCGGCGGCGGCGTGCGCTTGGTACGCGCCGTGCGCCGGGAACAGCGGCGCGGGTGGTGCGGGCGTGGGGCTGTCTGCGGCGGCGCGCGCGCCCGGCTGGAGCTTGTTGTGGCTGGCGGGCCGCTCGGGCGTGTCGGGTCCGGCGGCGCCCACGGGCCGCGCCGGGATCTGCGTGGCGGCATGTCCCTCGATAGCGGGGATGTGCGCGCCGCTGGGCCTGTGCGGGGTGTCTGCGCGGAAGGGCGGCGGTGGCAGGGCGGGGGGAGGCAGCGCCGCAGGCGCGGGCGACGGCGCCGGCTGCGGGAGAGGCGCAGGCGCAGGGCTGGCGCTCCCGCCCACCGGCGCTCGCGATAGAGCCAAAGCGCCGCCGCTTCCGCCTCGTGCTACCAGTTCATTCTTTCCGCCGCCGCCCGCATTCGTCATACGGAACAAGGAACCGGCGTCCGATGCCTGCAATGAGGAAAACAATATTAATAGTAAAAAAATACAAACACGAGTTTTTATATAGTTTCAAGAGTAAATTTATATATCAACTATTATTTCACTCTGTAATGTACACATAATTAAACACAAAGAATTGTTATGAAAATGTAAGAAAATTAGGTCACAAAAATCCGCGCGGGTGGTTCTAGCACACTTTCATCCCCGTGGCCTAGATTCATACGCTTTAGCAAGTAGTGTGCTATTGGAACTACAACGCGAGGTACAAAACAAAAAACCTAGTATAGTATTTTATAAACTGAAACTGAATTTATCGTACTTAATAAATATCAAGAAATTACGGTAAATGAAAACAAATAAATGTATTGTACAAGACGTATTTTGTTCATTTAACAAACACAATTCATTAAGGAATTGAAAAGGTAAAATATATTATTTGAAAAGGTTAATTATTATTGTTCATAACAACAGACAGTAGAAAAAAAATAGTTTGTTTTATTACTTTATATTTTTATCTTTGCTTTATATTATATAATGATATTTTTTTATTTCAAATATGACAGTTATTCGTATCTAGCTACCTACGTATTTCTATTTGACCAGACAATATTTTATTCTAATAAATAATATAATGTTCTGAAATTTATAAAGCACTTCGTTTTGCGCTTTCAAGCCATTAGCTTAGAGAGAGATCTTTTCTAGAGTGGAGTGGAGGCAAAGTAATGCATTTTCTTCAAAGTACAGAAAATGTCATATAAACTAATACATATTATTTATGAAGATTTTTTACCAATCTACCGTTGTACACTTTAACATTTGCATATAGTCAGATTGCATTCAAAAATGTCTAAGATACAAAGCGCCAATTTGTCCAATAATTAAAAATATACTTACATCGTCCATTGAAGCATCGTGGTAACGAGGAGATGCATTTCTGCTATTTTCTGGGCTTGCCTGTAACAACGATTTATAAATAAATAAGTTACGGTTTAACAAAACATTAAGTAATAACATCTTATAACGGATTTACCGTTCACAAATAAATAATAAATGTAATAATAGATAATATAATAATGTTTTTAGTGTTACAACAATGCAGTGAGCTGTGAGATCATCTTTGATTCAGTAGGCGAGCGGGGACCAGCTGGCATAATGCAGGCATTAGTATTCAAAGTTATGTTCGTGTAGACCTATTGTTCTTAGCTAATACACAATATCCGCTAGTTTGGCCATGTTCTACGCGAGATATCAAAAGAAGACACGAGCAGAATAGGAACTGGAAGCGTATAGCGCTAGGTATGTCAATATTTTTATAAACATTAATAAAACTAACACACATTTAAATTACTTGTAATAAATAATACTTGTTTTGCAACTGTTATGGGTGATACTCGTCTGTCATTGCGAATAAAAAATACACCGACGTTATCATTAGAATTATTTATAATAGCGGATTAGTTAACCCTATTGTTTATTTTATTATAATTATATCATAGCGTTTTTACAGATATTATGGACAGCATGATATATTGTTTTACAGAAGTTTACTTTTTATATCGTCAGCCTATAGAATAAATAGGAAAACGATGTTAAAAGTATGGCTCTGTATCTTTATGTCATCGATCATTTTTTTGTATAGCGTCACGTTGTATCTAGCACGCAGCTGGATAAACAGCTGGAAACCTAGGGTTAAGACACTGCGTTCTTGAAGCTTTGCGTGTTGAGTGGCGTATCTCAACGCCGCGCTTTGCATATACCTATATACATATAAAACAAAAATCGTCAAAATACTAAATCGCACACACAAACATCACAAATCGTTTGAGGGACGTTCCGGCAATTGAATGTATGGTCTTATCCGAGGGTGCGGCGCCGTCGTGCAACAATGGAGTGATAAATCAAGTATGGGGCGCGCGTGCTGGCGGGCGGCGCGCGGCGGCACTGTGTCCGGTGGACAGTGGCCGGTGCCGGTTCTCAAGATGGTGATGTTCAAAGGAGCCGCGTGCCTGCAGGTTGATCGCCTTTTATAATAGGCACCCCGGCTATTATTTATAGCGCTGACGTGATATGCTAATAAAAATTTTTTATATGCATATTAGGTATATATATAATGTTTTTATCACAACTTTAAATTGTAATTTTGTTCATTATATATTTAGAAAAATAATTCTTCATCTAGTTTTTCAATCAAAACACATATGTATTTAAGAACGAGTAATAAACAAAGCAAAGTTTTAATCGTTAGAACAATAAACGAACAATATGTAAATAACGATTACTATTGATAAACTCTCTATTGTGAACACAAATTAAATCTTTTTGTAAAAAAATACATTTACCTATCTCTCCTCTTTTAGGTCAAGGGTCAAGGCCACTGACATGTATCATATTAATGACTATAAACAAGAAATATGAACGAATTCTAATTTTAATATTCTAATATTAAGACTACTTTAAAATATATATATTAAGCAATGGTAAATAAGGATGACAGGTTTTGTCAAAATATAATATAAAAAATATATACATACATTTGTGCAAATTAAACTTATACCATATAGTAATAAAGTTGAAAATCGCTTATTCAATTATATATTGCTGTCGTAAAATAAATTGTCAGATTATAAGGAGCTTCGCGTTTATATTTCAATTTCGTTAACATAAATAAAATATACTATTTTTCCGCTACTTTGAAGTCTCTCTGTTTTTTTTTATTCATTTGTCAAAAGCACAAAATGTCGTATCATCGTACAGGCATTTACATAAATATTATTTAGTTTTTTTTGTAGGTGCTACAAATGTTGGCCACTTGTCAAAACGACTTAACATTAAAATAGATAATCACAGCGATATTAACGCGGTGAGTGATGTCGCGTCGACAAGTAATAATAGTCCCGCCGAGTCGGACTCCGAAGAAAACATGCGTCAGTTTAAATAAACTAGTAATAAAAATAAACGACCCCATTAGTCAACGCGGCCAAAACGAAAAAGCTAAAAAAATATCTTAGCTTAACAACATTAGAAAAAAAAAATGTTTTATAAGATATAACATGAAAAAAAAAACACAAAAACAAGATATAACATGAAAAAAAAAAAATGTTTTATAAGATAAAAATCCAACGTGATACGAATATAATATTGTCGAATCAAGTCAAAGATACGTAAAGAAATACGTTAAATCTTATAATTAAAGTTACTATAATACGATAGGCATCTCCGCTACTGGTATCATCATTGTCTTTGTCGGTAAAGATAAAAAAACCCAATGTGATAGCTTTTTCGTCCCTCATTCGAAATTCTAATACTTTCATAAAGTTTTAATAGGATAGAACTTTAAATTCAACGAGAATTTAAAATCGAAGGAAAGTTGGAACAGCAGCTAGCGTTCGTGGCAGTTGGGGACTTTCTAATGGCCTACCGATTTCTATTATATAGGTAGGTATGTATTCACACGATTAACAAGATTGTATAATAAAATTAATGTAATTTTATTATAAGTGAATAAAAATAGAATTAAATTTTATGTATAGTATTGAAAAAGAAGTTTTTATATAAATTATATTTGCTAAGCATAACAGACTGAATGACTTCAATATAAAGGCCAAATTATTAAGAAATATGAAAGTAGGTACAATAAATATTATTTAAAAAATATATATCTTAAAAAAAAATTAAAAATATATATCTTATTTTTAAATGGTAAATAATCATAATAAACTTAAAAAGTTTATTGAAATCGTTTCAACAGACAGACAGATAGATAACAATAATGCCCATTTGACTCAAAATATATTAAAGTGTTATTAATTTAAAGAGAATCATTTATTCAGAATGTGTGTTAATGTGACACTCGAAGTTAAATAAAGTCAGTCGAAAAAATATTTGATTACTCAAGTTTGCATAGCATCATTAATTGCAGGTGTATTCTTATGTTTGATAATAAATTATCCATGTGAATAATAAATATAAAATAAAAAAAATAAGTTTTATATCGATATCAATAATTATATAACGTAGTTTTTCTAATTTTGTAGTATTTGACAGCATTCGAGCATCATGAACAAACACACAATGACATTTAACATTATTAATTTTAGAGCGACAGGTTCTTTTATACAAATTTAAAGCGGAGATTCAAAAAAGAATTTAAATAATGCGGGGATGCGATTGTAGGTCAGATTCGTTTTCGAACGAACATGTTTTTTATTTCAACTATTCTCTACAACCAGCCTCACATTTTATACAACACAAAGCAGGCAGAGAGAACGTAGTGTTAATACACTCCGTTCCCCACTTTTCTCCTCACCCATTACTATTAAATTAAATATTATAAAACGATTTCGTTATTTGAATAAAATTTAATATGAATGCAAGCTTCGTGATTATAAATAAGGAGTGGCAACTGATTTATTGTAGATAGTTTGAATTGGAAGCCATCCAATTTGCATCTATGTGGAATAAGTTTGCTTTGTAATAACACACTTCAGAAGTTCCAAGTCAACAAAATTGTGTGTTTCATTTTATATTTTAATGTAGTCCATATGTTTCTTTTTACATTTCACTCACACTGATAAATTATCTACATAATATACCTCATTCTCCGCTGCCTTTCCTGGTGACCTTTTCGAATTTTCTTTTTCCGTCTTTGCAGTTGCAGATGATTTTTCTTTTTTGTGAACTATCGCCACTCCATTGTTTTCCGTTCTTTGTTTATTATTTTTTTTCTTGACTTCTTTTTTGCTGCCTCCTTCAACATTATTTTTGGGTGAATCTTTAATCCTCACTATGATAACTTTTAAAAACTTTCAAGGTACACCATTCGATTCACGTGTATTTTTATATTACCATACACTTCATATAAAGCACATGCCACAATCACTTCCGAACAAAATTTAAAAAACGCAACACAAAAAATATCACTACAAACAAAACAGATTTGGAGCACTCTTTATCACAAATTCCTATTCAAATTCACTGCAATCCGTAAAACACTGAAATCCATTGAATGGCGATCGGGTGTTTCGGAGCTCGGTACAAATCTGTCACAGAACAAAAATAACAATAGATCGTGATTCCAACGGAGACAAAGACGAAAGACGGATACGTCGAACACGAACGTAACGAAGGCCCGGCGGCCGGGGCGCGAGTGCGGTGCCGGGCGAAACGCGCGGTAGGCGGCGCGGTGTTGTAGCGGCACGGTCGGGCGGTCGTCGTCCGCTGCGGCCCGTGCCCCCCACCCCGCCCGTCGCGCACGCGCCGCCCGCCCAATATATGCTCCGTTGAGCATCTCTCGCGATACAATACACATGTAAACGGTTTCCTAAAGCCAACACACGATAAATAATCTTTGAATTATACATAATAAATATCATATTTTGCCTGAATAAAAATCTTTTCCCAGACGAAGAATATAGTTGCCTTTTTATAGTCAATTGTCAAAAAGTTTGTTTTCAAACCTTTAAAACTTAATCGAATTTTTTTTATTTATATAAATACTCATAATATAGAAACGGTTTATATTAGAATTTTCAAATCGTCTTATTACAATCTCTTTTCCTTCTTAATATTATAGATAATCTAAATTATTTGCACAATGGTGAAACGTAAAAGCCAATAAAACCCTCCCTTTAGAAATATTAAATCGGAATAAATTATTTGAAATGAAAAAAAAGCCGTCCCTAATTTTTTATCTTAGGGGAAAACGTTCGAGTTGAAGGGAATCTTCGTTTCCTGCGTAAGTTTATTGAATCGCTTCCAAATAGCTGTAACTCTATTAAGGTCTTAAAAAATGTATTTATAAGGTATATTTTAAATTGTAATTCACATAAATCTTAGAATGTCATTACTATAATAGGTACATTCAAAAGCAAAATATTATGATGCAATAGAAATTGTTTTACTTTTACGAATATCTTTTTACTTTAAAAATAAAAATATATAAGTATAAGCTAATTTTTGATTGCCTAAATAATTATCATTGACTATTGCACAGGGATTACAGTTAGCAATCTCCCCACCATTCATTTTATATTAACATAGGTATTCATAATTTTTTCATCAGCTTCACGCTGTATGCAGCTAAAAACAGGGACACCAGAGCGAAGAAATGAAAATATTAAATATTTTTCTTCTTCGAGTGGGAATCAAACCCACATCTTATCGCCTTTACAGTTAAACTTTATGCCCCTGTACCACCACGGCCTCATATTGCATATAAATAATTATCATTATAATAAACACAGAGACTCAATTATCATAAACGAGAGTTTAAACAGTTCGTACAATATTTGCTGGTCGGATTACTCGAGTATTAATTACCGGATGTCAGTACAAATGAAATAATGTCGTGGCTTGTGTGTAGTGGTAATAATCTTTAATCACTTTAATGTTATGTAGTTACTAAATAACATATATATTTTTAGTAATTTAGTTATAAACATAGAGTGTCTTAACATTAGGTTCGCTCTGTATACCGTGTTATGTGCGAGACAAAAAAACATTAATATAATAAAACACAGCATATATTATATTAATTGTATATTCTATAACGTACATCAATAAATCCTATACATCAACACCAATTAAGTCCTACTTTATGTGACTTTGGATTGCTTCCGGCATTGATTACGCAGATTGGGATCGCTTCGCTTCCCTCGGTGCCTGTTAATGATGCAATAAAAACGGCGCCTATCGACTTAACCGTTGAGTGCGCTCACTACTTTTTAATTTTATAATCAATTTGGTGTTGATGCGAATAATATTAACACGAAATATATGCCATTTGTAGGATCGGGTTTATCGGTAAATATATAGTAAGAAAATCAGAAAACATAAATACTAGTTATAAAAGTCAATTATTTCGTAAGAAAAGCCAAAAAAATCTTAATACTAGTAATTAAAGTCTCATTATATAAATATGAGTCTGCTAGCGACTTGTTTCGCCTTAGTATCATCCATTTGAAGTATAACAAATACAGTCATATATGTTGGATAATTTTGTTATGAAAACTGTGAACATCGCAAACAGGGGGTGCAATACGAACGGGAGGAAATTGAGAGTCAAATAACGACCGCAGAATTTATTTCGAACCTCATTCAATTTGCGGTGGGCGTATTGTTAAATTATTTTTGTATCAGACATATTTCACGAGTGCGCGATTTCATTTTTAACGTTTAATTAAATCTGGATTGGAATTTTATGTTATTTGAATATACAATTTTTCTTATCCAATTAAAACAAACGCTATAAAGGGATGGTATGCAATTAAACAAATATATTTTTTAGCTTTACGCTACATACGCTACATAACAGGATAAGAGGGAACTTATTGTTAAGACACCCCGTTTCCCATTTTCTGCCGAATTCTAGAGGCATTGTGTGGTGAGTGGCGGAACACAACGCCGCGCTTTTTCTCGCCACCAGAGCGAAGAAATGGAAATAAACATTAAAATTAACATTTTATTTCCTCAAATGGAGATCGAACCCACAAATAAACAAATTTGTTGTAATAAATTTACAAAAGAACAGAAGTAGAGAGAAAGAGAAAGTTAAAACAAGACATTTTCATGAACGTTTAACCCATGACTGCCCATATTGAATAAGGATGTAGGAAAAGTTTTATTCGTAAGAAGCCCAAGGTAAGAAGTTTAAAATAAGTAAATAAAATACGGAACCGTAGACGAGTGGTATATTTCTGTGAATGTATATATAAGGCGAAACGGAGGTGGTTTTAAATTTTAAATTTCAAAACCTTTGTGAAGAGCGCAGTGCTTGCGCTAAGCGTACTGTACTGAGAAGTCGCAATCAGGATTTGTGACAAAGAAACCACGGAGGGACGGAAATACGGGGAGCGTCAACAACACAAAGCGATTCATCCCTTTGGATTTCTACGAAGCTCACAATTTCCAAGATCTACTATTCAATTGTATATATTTAACTACAACATTTTACTAAAGTTATGCATTCTTTTCGCTATATTTTTATTTTGAAAAATATAATGCATTTGGGGCATCCATTCGATTATGGGTACATATATGATGTATGTTTTTCTTTGACTCTCTTTACGTGACAGGATTTTTTTTACGACTGTCTGCCATGTCTTATATTACAGTTACAAGTTAAACAATACGTACCTAAAAGGGTAAAATAAACATACACCTAAAAAGGAACTTATCCTTAAATCCTATAAAAAGAATTAAGCAAAGATGATGAACAATTAACATGAATAAATAATAATAACACATTCAACCTGCAACCCGAAAAAGGCAACCCCCAAACGCTTTTGTTGGCAACCCTGTTACTGGGTCGGGATTACAGCCGCCGCAAGCCCAATTTATTCCGCTAATCGAGCTCCACCTCGCTCGCCGTAAATTAATTAATTAGAACGAGCTCGTGCATGTTAAATGCACAACACCTTGGAATACATAAATGCAAAATAGCATTGTATGACCTGATAATACTCAATAAACAGTTAGTAAAAAAAAAATATATAAGATACTAAAAAGATAGAAGTTTCAAGACAAGTGTGTAAAAAAAATAAAAATTAAATTAGCTTCACGCTGTATCCCGCACACAGCAGGGTAGGCAGAGAGAACCTGGTCTTAAGACACTCTTTTCCTCACTTTCTGCCGAATTATAAAGGCATTGCGTGTCGGGTGGCAGAACTCAACACGCAATGCTTACAAGTGTGTAATTCAAATCAAGTATAATGAAATCGTATATATATATATGATTTTATTAAAATATTATTGTACATATTTAATTTTGACAAATAACTGGATGATATAAATTCATTTGTAACAGTTAATCTTAATATACCAATTAAAACCTGTATTTGATATGTCGATTGACGACTTTATTAGCGTTTACCAATTACATACATGTTTAAAAGGCGTTCTATTTCTATAAAGAAGAATAGAATAAGCAAATTTAACTAAAAAGTTCAAATAAATGGACACAAACAGAGTTAACATATTGTTGCATATCTACCAAACGTTCAGTGTGTTAACTGTTAAGCTCAAGCTATTTCGTTAACAAAGCGCCATTGCATAAGAGGTTTTGGTCAAAGAGAAAGAGAATTTCGACGGGCGCTTTGTGCGCGAAATTGAATTGAATGTCATATAGAACGCATTCCGTATGCTCAAAGGGGGAGTAATTGCGATCTGGCAGCTCCATTTAAAATGAATTCGTACAAATCTACTCTAAGCACGGCGATGAGAGGTAAAGAGGCGAGGCGAAGAGGCGAGGCGGCAGATCCATGTGACGTTTGTCTTTGTAACCAGCGTTCGGCGTTCGTTGCCGTCGCAAATCGTGCGCTCATCCACTCGTGTCGACTGTCGCACTGCGCGACTTGGGCGCTTGCCAGCCGCTTTGTTTTACAGCGAGTGTAAACTATTTGACATACAACTATTGTTTACATTTACAGAAAAAAAATTGATTAAGTATTGCATAACTATGCATAATTAAATATAGTAGTAGTTTTAATAATTAGAAAAAGCGATAATAAATATGAATATTTATTAAGGTAGGTTAGTGTTGCAATTTTCTAGTAAGTTACTAGTTAGAATAACTAATAGTGTAGATTTTCAAAAATTTTGTAACGTAGAACTACTAACAACGTAAAACGAGTTCTTATGTAAGAAATAACAATAATTTTCTTCCTCTAACTCAGAACGAAAAAGTAATAAAAATTAGTAAATATCACAACATCTTACACAAATATAATACAAATCATTATTTAATGTGCTTCAGACTCGCTAATAAAATTATAACGCCGTATAAAGGGCACAACAAACCAAAAGAGATAAAGGGAGTACGTAATAAAAACAGTTCAATTTTAGGGGTATTTTGTCGAGGTTATATCCATAAACTGAGCAGAGTGGTGGAATGGGTACGGACCGCCCCCACTCCACCCCCACCACCCCCAGAGCGTTCGCGGTGCCGAGTAATGAATAAACTCGCTAAACACAATTTCACGATGAGAGTAATCAGGGCAGTCTTTAACACTGGATGTGATTTCTGTAGGTGGATATTGTTTTCTAAATTAATGTAAAATGTATCCTTTGCAGATATACAATTTTAGATTGAAATAATTTAATTGCAAAGATGAACCTATAAATGTATTTTATTATGGAGAATTTCTTATACTAACTAATCGTATAATAATAATCGTTTTAGGGTGAAATTATTTTCGTACTTCAAATATATTGTGTGTCAACAAATATTGTACTACATCTTAAATTTATTTATAATCCTTATAAAAAGTAATCTTTCAAAAAGCTAACAACAAATAAAAAAATCTTGTAAACCTCCGAATGTGAAGTACCTAAGCTCGAAAATTTTGCGAAACATGAGAGCTGTAGAGCAAAAGTATTTTCCAGCTTGTTTTATACGGAATACACAGCGAGAAGAGCTGCAATAGCTCCGCTTATTTAATTTGTTCCCATTGTATAAAAATGTACGTTATTTCAGAGTTTTGAGCAAGGTCAAACAGCTTCTGTGTATAGCGTTTCTCATTTTATATTTATATAACTGCATAAAAAAACATAATAATGCGAAAAGATGCATTAATTTATAATCCACAGTTTTATTTATAAAAAATAGTTAATATAAAAATCATCAAATAGCATTTAAGCTTTGTGTGATGCACAATATTGTATATAGCGAACTAATCGCTTTAGGTAGAGGAGCACCCGCCGTCGACGGCGTATCTAGTTTTAAAATAAATTTACATAGTAACGTGAGCTGAAAATAAAGAGGGAGAACTGAGCGAAACGGCGAAGAGCAATGAGGCGGTGCATAAAGTCGCTTCGAGACAAAGTATAAAACAACAAAGTGGGCGACGCATCTAGCACGGCGGCGTAAAGAGGGGAATAATCCGACAATGTACGCTAAAGTACCGAGAACACAACTCCAACATACATATTATAAAATAATGATCTCATTTCTTGTTGTGCTCATATTTGCTTGTAACTTATGATATAACAAACAGAATTCTCCAAGCAATAGTTTATAATAATATTTTTTACTCCAAAGGCGGATGTAATATTGTTTAATTCGATTAAATATAAAAGCGAAAAGGCAATATCAAAAACAAAGATAAAAACTATTTTTATACTAATAAATTTAAATAAACCAATAAATTATAGATAGAACATTCGAGAATTGGCATAATTGTTATTGATACCCCGGAGGTGTTTTATAAAATTGCTTTATATTTTTTTAGAAACAAATTCCCCATCAGGCTAATAAGATAAATATGAGACGAGGACAAAAACCGTTTTAATGAGCTTCGAGAGAATGTCGAGTACACTGTTGATATTACACCGAGCCCGCAGTCGCCACTGCGAGACCGGTTCCACTCGCTTCATGTCCAATAAACTTTTATTTTAATCTGTTTTACGTGTTCCGCATCCTAATAGCATTAAATATCCTGGTATTGTAGAATAGTGATTTTAATTAACATCACGGCTGTTTATCTATCTATTAAGTATAGTAAGTATATTGAGGTCAGTCTCGGCGCCGAGGTACAAGCGTGTAACTGTAAACGCGACAAGTTGTGGGTTCGATCCCCACTCGAGGAAATAAAATAATTAATATTCTCATTTCTTCGCTCTGGTTCTGCTACTCTACATATCGCTATACCTCCAAAAATCAGCAGAAATTGGGGAGCGGAGTGTATAACACTATGCCTACCATGCTACATGAGGGATACAGTAAAAAGCTAATTTTCATTTTATGATTGTTTAGTACTTTAGTAATACGAACATAGACATAAACAATATTAAATACCGTCATTGTTTTATCTGAAAAGTCTAAACAGTATTATAACAGATAATAAAAAATAAAACACAAGACATTTATAAAACAGTATAACAAAGGAAATATTATTTAAATAACCCAAATGGTGTAATCAAACAGCCATATTACAAAGTAGCGTTACCAAAGTTCCGAACGGCCAGACAAATTGCATGTTTATTATAGCGGAGAAGTGACGAGCGACAAGCTTGAGCAACAACGAGCGACGGTAGCCAATTTATTCGCCCTGACGGAGGCGTCAACAGATGAGTTTTAGTTAGAAGAGTATTTTTGCTCTTACGTTTACTTCGCTCAATCTTATTTGTAAAGGAACATTTAACTGCATATTCTTAATGTTTTCCTGAAATATTTTACAGTAAAGCATATTACTAAGCATAAATAGTTGATAATGTGTACAAAAATTAAACACCCTATTCAGGAAGCAATATGGAGAAGGTGGCTAAATATATACTAAATATAGTGTTTAAATACGTAGAATGAGAGTGGCCAAAGGATTTGTACTCGTACAAATATGATGTTATTATTAAAGATTTATATTCTTTATTATATTTTCTATCAAACCCAAATGAATTATATGACTATAGGCAATTTTTTAAAATATGCACTATATATAAATAATAAAATGTTTCTTTAAACATATAAAAACACACAAATAATTAGAGATTAGCGTAGCTCTTAGTAAGAACGGGCAATTAATACTTAAACCGCTGGCTCAAACAAATCCGTTTCGGCTGTAATTCACTGAGCTCTCTATGGAATGGGAAAGTGACTGAACACATATTTAAACACCTGTCACAACACCATTATCTTTCTACGGGTCTCCTATCTTAGAGATGTTAATGAAAATACCATCTCAAGATCGATCTCAGACTTGATCTTGGTTTATAAATACGACTAGTATTAGTGTTATAAATATTAATCTAAAACGGTATACTGCAGTATAATGCAGAGGTTACAGTTTGACATGGATAGTCAAAGCACGTTGACACGCGTTTATCAGAGCGAGAGCTCGCCGCAGCCGTGACAAACGGAATCGCAGAGTGCATCCCGAGTGAGCTGCTGATCCGTCTAGAGATATCTCGAACCACTACATCGAATGTCAACAGTGTGAACATTCACTTGTCCATAGATAATTATATTATTTTATTGTTTGTATTACATATGTTAGTGTTGTTATTTATTTAATAAGATGTAACATCGATTATGGATTAAATCTATTCGATGATAAATCAAAGGTGCAAATGATTTTGATACGACTTTAGTCATATGAGTATTTTTGAAGGTTTATTGTACAATATAGTCTAGATAAGGGAATTTCAATGATAAGTTAAACTTTCTAAACGGGTATTTTTTTTGTTTTTTACAATCATATTGTTTTTAAAGATTTAAATATATTCCATTTTCTTGAAAAACGACTACAAGAAGTATTAAAAAATCATAATTTCCTTTATTTTTAATTTTATTCACCAAAAAAAGAAATAAAATCCAACAACAAGTTATCTGAATCGATCTGTTTAACACGGCTATATGATACGGATCTTCGGAGTTCGCAAACGTTTAAGCTTGTGGACGATAAAGGAGTGAGAGAGGGTGGAAAGACTTGTTATTACACCCTCTCACCTACGCAAGGGGTTTCTTCTCTAAGCCACACTGTCGTACAAGATTAAGATGCTTCTCGTTTTCTGTTAACGCTTTGGCTTCCACACTTTAGAACATTTATTGCCTTTGTTAATTTTATTGAGCATTATTATTATGCTTTAACATACATATATAAAACGTATTAAGTCAAAACCAGCAACATAAATATATTTGTATAGCATAGTAATCATTAGTTTTACACGCTTAAATTTGGCACCGACCATTATATAAATAAACAGAGTGACTTATCACATTACTTTGGCAATAAGCAAAAACGTCGGAAAACAGCAAGATAATATGGCAAGCAAAATAAGTTTAATAGAACGGCAGAAGAAAGCATTATCATTGGCTACAAGCGAGGAACAAAGAAAATGGTGGAGAGCGAACGTACGAGAGTACTTTATAGGCGCGTAAATATGTTTTATATCCTTCCAGTGTCTGTTATACACTGGCGCGCCGCCCCCACTCACCTACGGGGCGCGCCCGCCACCCCCAACAACCGCCCGGAGGGTTGCCTCGCTCTCGGAAATGCCGAGCTTTAATAAAACATATATTTTTCCGAGCGAGGAAAATACTGGGGAAACTCGCAATTTGTTCTTTCACTTTATGCTCGTTTACAAGACAAAAGTGGAACATTTCAGAAACATTATGTTAATCTTGTAGTTATGTACATAGTTCGGTATAATTTATTAACTTGTTTTAGTGGTGTATTATTTTATGTACCTATACATAATAAATAATACATGTTATTAAGTTTTTCAGTTAATATTTTAGAGCGAACTGAGATTTGAACCACACGCCTCACCAACCAACCATGGTTGCTCAAAATGAAAAAAACTATATGTGTTCTGAAAAGTTTTTTTTTTCTTTCTTAACTGTGGAATAACATTTTAAACATGTAAAAAAATACATCACTATCGATTATCCAATAAACAACAAAATGTGTAAATTTGCAGTCACGGTCCACAGTATCGCGATGACCCTTATCTCTGGTGCCGCAGCGACAGCACGGCCACGGGTGTGGACAATTTATTGTGGATCACGTTGGTGAACCGCAGTATGAACCCTCCGATTTCAACGCTAATTACACCCTGCCCGTACGTACGTAAGTGCTTAATCTACTACTAGGTACTTGTTTAATATTTATCGTTAAACGATTTTAAATTATCTTGTCATTATTCTTTAATATTATAAGTACAGGATTGTCTGAAATAAGTTAAGTGTATATACTTTTAATGTTTTGCATTCCACTTACATGAAAATCTTTATTAATGTAAATACGAAATCAAGAAAATAAATTAAAAAAGTAATGAAACGATAGAGAAAATGTTCCAAATGAATTAAAGTTTTGATATAATAGAAATGATTCAATTATTTTCTTATTACTCGGCGTATTACAAAGAATGTCGAGCGGCAGTTGCGCGAGAGGGTACCTACCTACTATAGAAAGATTGGTGTGAGTTGAAGTGAAACCGCAAGTTCCCACCGCAGCGCGCCAGACTCCCGACCCATAAAATATTACACTAAATGAAAGAAGCTCTTTCAATTAACCGAGGCAGGTTTGCGTAAAGTAAATCCCGCCAAGAGGCGCCTGTTACTGCATCGTTGGGAAATATTCTTCAGATTTCACTTTAAATTTCCGTAAACTGAGTCAGTGAAACATTAAAAGTTTTATTTAATTAGAACCATTAAAGTTATTGAGTAAACACCATGAGTATATTATACGAGGAGCCTATCTTAGGTATCTTACGAGGTTCTCGTCTAGGCAAAAATTACAATATAGGTGTATACGATTCTAAACAAATATACCAAATACCAAGAAATAAGCATAATTTGGCAATATATATGAAATATGGCTTATAACAACGGTATTTCGCAAGTGATCTGAATATGTATATTAAAACGATAACACGTAGCATATGAAAGGAAAATTGATAGACACCGCCAGTCTATCGGTATTCATGTTCTTATTAATGCTCCCCTGCCTGCTCGGTCTTACTTACGCGCAGATTGCGCTCACCTGGAACCACCCTGGCTAATCGACTAGAAGCGACACGTGATAAACGATTGAGATATAACATTACATGTCATAAGATTTGAGGATACCAATTTATTTTTATTATCTTTACCATATAATTTGTTGGATCGAAAATACAGTTTGTCTGTATATAACTTTCACATTTATATAATGAAAATAATTAATTTAATATAATTGAGCTATGATAGTACAGTGCGAAAATTTGTAATCTTTATTTAATTTAAACTAATTTTATAACAAATGTCTTTTAAAGTTTAGATATTCAATTGATTTTCCCAACTAGCTGCTCGTCTGTAAAGCTTAAATGATTGTAGGCGTTTCCTTGTTACCGTGTCGGTTTCTGCAAATTCAATACAAAGTTAACAATATGAAATAGCTTCCTGGTTTAACTAATAAACCTAATATCTTCTAGAGTATTTATAGTAGAGTTCAACCCATTGATAGCTGATTAAAGTTTGACTAAACGAAATTAATACAATTTTACAATTACAATATATTTTTTGTTTAAGTAAAAAAATAAAATAAATATTAATTAAATTTTAACCAATATTCGAACTCTATACTCAATTATGTATACCTACTTAAAGAAAAAAGATAAAAATCATATATACAAAAAGACAATAACAATGGATCGTGTTTAAGCCACACATTACAATTTCAGTAATCCGGGGGTTAGGCAAGCGTTGCATTATAACTTGCCGACGTCAAATTTAGTCGAGCTAATAACTTGAGCCACTCTGAAATTTTGTTTCAGCAATTTACGACGGAGTGTAGAGAGAGCTTTGGAGATAAATAGATACTGGATGATTTTAATGTTTAAATATCGTAAAGAAATTTTTCATATTAAGTAAGTTTATATATTTTAGTTATAGTTTTTCCTATTCTATTGTAACAATAGTGAGATTAGAGTTAATACGATTCTGACATGTATTATTAAGTAACATGATTCTGTAATGTATTAAATAAGTGTTTATAATGTATTCTTTTTTTGGCTTCACGCTTTATCTTGCACAAAGCAGGATAGGGTAGAGAGACCCTTGAAACCTAATGCGAAGACACTGCATTCCCATTAAGAAACATCCATTCCCCACTTTCCGCCTAATTCAGAGGCATTGTGTGTTGAGTGATGGAAATCAACACCGCGTTATGCCTCGTTACCAGAGCGAAGAAATTGAAATACGAAATATTTCTTAGAATGAGTAAAACTAATATTATAATACAAAATAAGTTATGAAGCACATCGGACAACTTCACCTATTTACAATTCATACATCCCGTTAACATCATAATGAACGCAAATTCCAACGGAGAAACTGCACAAAGCGCAAATCGCACGACCCAGCAGGTCCTAGCTAGCAGCGTGGTAGGTGCTCTCAAGTCAAATAAATTAATGTAAAGCTCAAACTGACGTTTGCAACGGAACCCGGGAAGCGTCTACGTAATTACCCAAACGCGAACGGATTTGCATATCAA
>DWNA01000658.1:0-20372 GCA_018249835.1 Heliconius besckei | reverse complement strand
TTTAAAAAAAAGTTTACTGTTTCCCTTAACCGAAACCAAATGTCAAAACCATAGACAATGTCTATGACGTCACATTCAGCGCCATTACCAAATCCCGTACCGCAAACATTAAAATTAAATCAAGCCGAATTATTTCACTCGAAAGCCTCTGTTAATGCTGAGTATGTCAACACCACTCGCGACCTTTTAGAGGTTTTTTTTTGTAAATAAATTACCAGCGGTGCCTTTAGTACAGCGACCACCCTTGCGCCGTCGGCACATGTCATACCTGTTGAAATTAGTTTTGGTATCTTCATTGATCATTCAGCACATTTAAAATTATTAATTATAGATATTAATATTTTGTAAAATTTTGACAATCATATTTTTATGTTATAATAAATTCTAATATTAACATTTAAATAATGGCGCCAAATCAGAAAATATAATAAAGATAATAAAATTATACTTACCATTTTAAAAATTAATCCTTATTGAAAGTACTAAACTAAGTACAGACAAACAGTATATTAGTAACAGTTAATTACTTTGTACTTATTCATATTTTGTTGTTGTCTTAAAGTCATAAATGTGCAATTATTAGTTTAATAACGTAAAATCTAATTAATATCGCGGTTAGATATTGCCGCGATTAAACATATTAATTATGGAAATTAAATACGACTTATGCCAATTAGGTTAAATAAAATTAATTTAAGTCAAATTTCTAATAATATTCTAACATTGAAAATTATACAATGTCAAAAATTAAGAAAAAAAAGATAAATGACAGGCAAATCACGACATTGACTTAAATTATCAATTAAAACACAGGAAAATGAATTAATTAAATATTTTAAAGGATTTTTCCTATATTTGTTTATAGTATTTAAAATTCCAAAGTTAAGTACTTTGCTTTACTTTTAGTTGACTTACTTAGTTATAGCGACAGCTATATCGTAAACGGGCAGCCGTCTTTCCCTGAATAGATATTTGCCCATGTCAGTGAGTGCGGCGGCCGAGTCTATCGCGTCTCGTCCTACACGGTTCCTTTCTAGATACGGCGTCGCATCTCGACCCTGAAATTATAATTCGTGAAATTATAAATTATACTTTAGTTGATTTCTAATTTATTAACATGAAGCTGCTAGAAATGTGATAAACATGGAATAGTCAGTTTAAAAGCGTTGTATTGATGTGATTTATCACATCAGGTTCGTTTTAACAGATCGCAATGTTGGACGATTGATTTTATAAAAATGTCAGCTTCATGCTGTATCCCGCACACCGTAGGGTAGGCAGAGTGAATCTTGTGTTAAGACACTCCGTTCCCCACTTTCTGCCGAATTCTGAAGGCATTGCTAGTGTTGAGTGGCAGAACTCAACCGCCGGCCGCGCTTTGCCAATTGCTTCCTTGCTTTGAAATGAAAATTCATTTGCTCGAATGGGAATCGAACCCACAATCTGGGCGTTTACAGTCACTCGCTTATACCACTGCGCCAGGACTGTAACACTGCAATGTTTCCAAATGTCAAATACGATAAGCAACAATAAAAATTCCTTTAAGATACATTTGGTTGTTTTAATATCTAGAACATGTGAAATATGAGTACAAAAAATTTATTAATATTAATGTTACTAGAACTAAATCTATGATAAATTGTATTTTTTGTCCGTTACCAAAAAACTGTCTTGCCACTTATGAATCATCCAAAAAAAAATTGAATAAATTTTAAGAAGACAAGACGCTGCGATTTGTTAATAGTAATTATAGTTTAGATTTTTAATACTTATAAATAAAAAAAAAGAATAAGTCCTTAAGTACAAAGGACTTAAGCTGTGCAAAAGCCATTAAGACACAAATTTTCTACGTTTCCAAATCCAAATATCAAATTTAGGTACCTCTTCACACAAAAATTGTCTGAAAGTCGTCACACCGGTGACATTTGCAAATCCGCGACTACCAATCAAATATACATAATAAATAAAAATCAAGCGCAATTAACATAATTGGATGAAATGTTTTATAATCAGTAGTTTTCGTACAAATACCTATATTTTAGGTAGGTATGATAGTTGACTCACGTTTCGAAGGTAAATATCAAACGTGATCTTTACTTTAAACAGCCCTAACCTTGAACTATTGAAATTTGTGCCAATTGGCCAATATACGCCAACCCGCGCAAATTTCTTGTAATCGTATCATTATCCACCGCATTAAACACAATTTTGTATTGCATTGGACGAGTTGGGCCAAGAGTATTAGCAGGTGGGGCAAAAACTCGTCGCCAGAAGTAAAAAATGAAATGTGGTACGAATTAAAAAGTAAATAAACATAATAATTAAGTAAATAAGTTAATATATACATGTCAATAATGTAATTTGCATTTTGTGTAATTACATATATATGCAAGAGTATTTTTGTTAGTGATACATGAAAATAAATAAGATAAGGTATCTTATTTATTTAAAATAGAGTGCGACAAAACTGTTTGGCTGCTATTTAAATTACAAATTAAGTTATTATAATATGTATAGGTCCTATTAATCTGTCAGAACAAAGCATCTACCAGCCAAATGAATTATCGCATTGTATATTCAACAATAATAAATCTATTTTAGTCACAGCAAACGGCAAAATAAAAGAAACACGCAAAATATACAGATTTTTTTTTGTTATAACGATTTCCAATAACATGTAAAAATCTAATTTATTAAAAACCAAGTATGATTCAAACGTAACGCCATTTCTCATTAATATTGCAGGTGTTGCTAATTTATACAAATTAATTCTGTTTTTTGTTAACAACCAAATCTGGTTTTGGCAATATTCTTTCATCTATTTTATTTTATCAATTCGTTTATATAAAAGACTTGTGAAAATGGTTTTAGTTAAGAAATAATTAGTTTTACTTATTTATGCTTTTTATAAAAACATCTGTGACATAAATAAACAATTTCTTAGCTTATTGATTTATGTGCGTTGGGGGTTAATAAAAATAAATTTGGAAATATTATTAATTTTAATTACTTAATATTTTAATTACAATTTTAATTTTTATTATTTTAAATAAAAAGTTTTAAATTAAAATATTTTAATAGCTTTCTAGGCTGAATATATAGTGTAAATGTATGTACACCTTAAGAAAAGAAAAAAAGCGCGGCAAATTTGCATCATCTGTCAAAATAATTAGTAAGGTATTAATTTAGTTAAATAATTGTTTTAAAATGGCCAGTGACGCTGTATTTAAATATTTAACTGACACAAATAGGCCATATTCTTGTTCTGACGTAACAGTAAATTTAAGAGGTACATATACTAAAAATGCAGTTCAGAAAGCTCTAGATGCATTAAGTGAAGCTGGCAAAATACGATGTAAACTTTACGGAAAGCAAAAAGTATATGCTGCCTTGCAAACACATGATGTGGACGAAGTTAACGATAATGAAGGTAACCTAATCTGATAATTATTTTAAATAAATAAAACTTAGAAATCAATTAAGCGCAGGGACGTGACGTAAAAGTACTTTGAAATTTTATTAACATGGTTGTCTGTTATAATATGTCAGTATAGAATAATTATTAAGTGAATTTTAAGTTTTATTGCTTCTAAGCTATATACAACGTTCATTTATCTAAGATTTTTGTTACAATTATAAGTGTTTAAATACAAAATTAATCTATAAAAATCAAACTTTATGTTAATAAATAGTGAAAAATAAAAATGAAAAGTAACAAACAAAAAACCAAAATGTTATACTGCTAAACTCATAAATATGAAATATTATTTACAGATTACGACACTAAAATAGGTAGTCTCACAAATACATTAAATGAAAAAAGAATTGAATTAAAAACAGCCGAGACTAATCTGAAGAACCTCACATCCGCGCCTACAAATGACTCCACACGAACACAGATTGACGAATTAAAAAATAAAATTGACAAAATCGAAAACAAATTGCGTGATCTCCACAATACTAGTGAAGTGATTAGCGTCGACGATAAAAAACTTATTTTAAATGAACACGAACGTATTTATAAAGAGTATAGGTAGGTGAGCTATGATATTAAATATCATATCATTTTTATTAAGTGCCTCGTAACATAGAGATTTATTAACAAAGCATTGTTTTCTTTTTCTTTTCATTATTTTATTTAGATACTGGACCATAATAATCATTTGATAATAATTAATTAACTTTAGGTGCAATTCCCAATCGTAGAAGAATTGGTATAAGTTTTGACCAAGTACAGTAGCTTTGTGTTCAATCTGATATCCACATTAAATATTCATAAAACAAAATAAAAAAAATCCGCTTCGCGCTGTATCCCGCACGCAGCTGGGTAGGCAGGGAACCTAGTGTTAAGACACTTCTTTCCCCATTTTCCGCCGAATTCTGAAGGTATTTGGTGTTGCGTGGTGGATTTCAACGCAGCGCTTTAACTCTACACTCAATAAAAATATTAAATATTTCATTTCCTCTAGTGGGAATCGATCGAACACAGTTGTGCTAAATACGTTGAATTATGTAAATAAATCTTGTTAATATTTAAGAAAACGCAAGAGAATATGTTCGGACATGCTCGATGCAGTATTAGAAGGATATCCCAAGTCAAAGAAGAACTTTCTCGAAGAACATTGTATAGAGACCGACGAAATGGTTAACTTCAAGCTCGCGTCAAAAGAAACACAATAGCTAATTAGATCTGTTATTTGAACGTAAATAAATAAAATATCTTAAAAGTCGCATTTAAATATTAATTTAGGAATATTTTAAGTAGTTTGATTGGTTTCCGAATTTTATAGACTATAAAAATATTTTGGCGCAAATAAATATGTCTGCACCGAACATTCGTCATTTGCAGATTAAAAATGTTAAATAAATATACGACATGAATAAAATTTTAACGTTTTTATGTGAAAATAAGAGGTTCCGTATTGTTTTTTGTTCATAATGAGATAAAATTATTCAATATATTTACGACTAAAATTTTCCAAAAGCTTTATGTTAAACATAGCATTTTAATGATATTTTAAATATTTCCCTAATAAAAAAGGTATTACACGTATTATAAGGTATTATAAGAAATTATAAATTCAAAGAACAACTATTAAGCTATGAATTTAAGGCTATTATGGCGCCGTAGGACAGCGTTTGTCTATAAACGTAATGTAAGGACGATCCCAACTTGGGGGAATGATATTTTACATTTCTCCGCTCTGGTAACAAAACGCGGCATTGACTTCCGTCACTCTACACTCCTGTCTTGAGTTTAGATAGGAAGTGGAGAATGGAATGTCTAGACACTAGTTTTTGACTGGTATATATTATGCTGGAAAAAATACTTAAATTTTAATATAACGTATAATTATAGTAATTGAGTACTCACCCGAGATATAATAATACCGGCAATTGATATCCTTATTCTGGGTCCTTTCAATAACTTATATCTCAGGTCGACGCCGTTCCAGAAGGAAACGAAGTATCTTTTTATTTGTAAATTATCTCCTCCGTGCAATCTGTTGTGGAATAATATAAATGATATACATTTGTAATTTTATGTATTACTGTTGTTTTATTTATACAAATTAATTTATTAAAATACATCAAAGGCGGCCATTGCATTGTACACGAGATTGTTGTGACTCAGGAAAATGATTGTATTGAAATTATTTATATCTAAAATTATTAATTTCCCCGTTTCGGCCAATTAAAGATTTATATTAAATTTCGCTTCTTTTTAAAAATCACCAAAACGGACTCTACTAAGTTTAAGTTTTCTTTTTAATTTAATGTAAATTGTAAGCGGACACTATTTGCCTATACAGGCTGTGAATAGGCTAATGCACTTGAGTGGTGGTTAACATAAACTTTAAATCGAATTACAGCTGTATATACTCGTATATGTTTGTCCTAAAAACTACAGCATACGTTTACATTATTTAAAAATAAGAATAATCTCATACCTGTAACCATCATAGTCTACTATCACAAGAATTTCTGGGTATATCACATATGGCGCTTCGCGCTTCTGTCTGCTATGGGACTCCGTCGATCTTTTCCGTCTAAACCTTCGGCCAATGTGGTCTGGTTCCATGAAGGCTGAAATCAAAAAAGAAAATTATAATAGTATAATACGTCATGTACATATTACCACACAGTTTATTCTAATATGTACATTATAGGTATATAATATACTTATTTCGCGTAACCTATAAGAACTTATCTGCAATTTTTTTATTCATATTAAAAGTAAAGATCAATATTTTAATAACTCTTTAAGAAATGAAACTCCTACCTTTGCTTTTTTCTTAAATGATATAGAAAAATTTTGATTGGGATTTTCCATAAACGTCAATTTTCGAGCTAGTTTATGTTTATTCTTTAGATAACATATATAAACAGGCAGCTCAGTTTAATGTTTTTGATAAAACTACTATAAATTAAAACAGTATCTGTAAAATTTACAATTTTTTTATACAATCGAGCCTCCGTGTTTCCAGTTTTGAATAGATAAAAAGTACCGATATCGTTATGTAGATTTCGCGTGATTAAGAAACATGTATACCTATTATGTTAATATGATTTTTAGTTTTACGAAAGCTAACGTAATACGTTCTTGCCTTAAGAACCAATACAAATAAATTATTTTTCAAATAAAAACATGAGCTAACTTCAATGCGTCACTTTTAAAAGGTGTAATTTTATGGATTTAGCAGTCGAGAATATATAGGTTGGCAAAAGGAGGAGAATTACTCAATATCTTGAAACAAAATTGAATAAACAGTTTCAATGTAAATATTTGTCATAAATAATAAGTATATATTGTATCAAATTTAATAATTACTTAGCTAATATAATATATTAGGAGGCTCATATTTTTTATTGTATTTGCATATTTTGCAATAAATGACACGAAACATTCCAGAATTTTTAATTATTAAATAAATAATTATAATTAATGAATATCATTAGCATACAAAAATCACTATGAGCTTAATCTTGTGACTAGTTTTGACTAAAAAAAGAAATAATTTACAATAAATATGTGGCGCCTGCATTTTATAATAATAGATAACGAATGACATTTTTCTTTTTTAAATGTCATATGTTTTTATGTTTATGAACACACACTTTATATTTTTTGTTTAATCCAATATTACTTTTCAAATTAAATTTTAGCTTAATTTTATTTTTTATATTTATAATATTTTTTATATACTTTTAACGGTTATTGTGTGATTATATGAATTTTATATGATTAAGCTTATGACATGAATATATAAACTGTTTACGATGTTCTAAAGCAAAAAGATCGTAGAAGAAATGAAAGAAAAACGAACTAGATATCTATCTTTTATACATGGAATTACATACAAACAATTCAAAGCTTTTGTTATGCTTATAAAGTGTATAATCGATTGAACATAATAAACAAGTAATTATAATAATAATTTCATTAAATATCATATTGCCAACATATTTTAAAATCATAATGATAATAAAGGCCATTGAATGTTTAATTTATGGAAAGTGTTTAATGGAAACACGTGATATTACCACGTGTACGTTTTTATTTACAATTTCTTAATATATATGTAATTAGGTATGTTTTTTCTTCTATCATAGTAGTCTTTGTAGTGCCTTCTATCATAGTTTTTTTGAGAGGTCCAGCTACCCGATCTCTGCCTTTGGCTTGGTCTACAACCGAGAGTTCCAAAAAAAGGGATTCCACGTCTCCTGCACACGGACCTGGGCTTGCGCACTTCATTCCTAGTGGAAGGCAGTGGATATCCCATTGAAAATTAGGGTTGTGCTTTCACGTCTCTACGGTGCGTTTACGTACCTAGCGTGCGTGCGCTACATTAAAGCTGGGATTTCGTCTCCATCGTGTACCTTTTATATTTATTTTAGTAAAATTAAATTTTAATCTGTTAACTGATAACTTAAGTCGTCTCAGTCCATCCTATATGTAGCATATATTATTATATGTACTTACATAACGTATATACCTACAATAGAAAATTAAAAGGAGTATAGCACCTAGTATCTTCTCACTAGGTTCCCAACCTTACTAGTACTATACGATACAAGCAAGTTGGGTCTGTCAATCACAAAAAATATATATTTTTATTTTTAATTGTTAGTAACGCTGCCAAGCGAGCAATTTTCAGTAAATCTAATATATTTTTTTATTTGGCAAGGCCTTAACACTAGAAGTGCCGAAGATTGACACCCCCCCGCGAACCGCCGTCGTGACAAATTTGTCCCATTCTACTTATTATATTGATTTGTCGGAATAAGACAAGAAAATTGTTATTTAAATAATTTGTAAAATATACAGACCACTTTTATTAATAAATTTAAAATCAATTCTTATTCTTTAACAAACACAAAAGTAGTAAAAAAATTAAACACAAAATAAATATCAAATATTTCAAATACGTTATAATATCGTGACAACTTATTGATAAACTCGTACAAAATTATAAGTTATTGAAATAAGTTAATATTATCATTAGACCAAATAATGCATTATTAATAATATTCTTCATTACTGCATTTATTACAGACATTTTTTTTGTATATGTGGTACCTGCTTCACAGAAGATTTATAACTTTACTAATATATTATCTTTACTTGTGTCCCCAGAATTCGGCGGAAAATGCCAGCAGAGTACTTAACACTAGGTTCCCAAGTTCCCTTTACCTACCCTACCCTCGACCATATTTGATCTTGAGCGTTTTTCTGAAATTCAAGCTTAGGTTAGCCAGAGTCCGTTTCTGATACCTCACTTGAACTAGCGGCAAAATTTGGTAAGGAAACCAATTTTGCCCCACTTTTCAGGCTATTATTTTTTAAGATTTAAACACAAAAGTATAGTTTTCAGATTTTTTCTTGAACTAGTACTACCTGTAGATGCTAGCTGCCAAATTTTATTATTCTAGGTTAACCAGGAGTACCTTATTATTTATTATTAAAAAAAATCCTTTAGAGTGTCGAAATACACTTTTTTTACGATATAAATGGTCATATCTTTTTTAAAGTACGCTTTTTTCAGGAAGATTTTTGTTTATTTATATACTTATATGTTTATCAACTCGATATTAAAAAGAATTCCTGAGATAAAGGCACAGACAGACGGATGGGCAACAAAGTGTTCTTATAAGGGTTCTTTTTTTCCTTAAAATGTACGGAACCCTAAAAACTTAGGAATTGACTGCTTCCTGTCGCCCCTTCACCTCCACGTCGTCCTCGAGGCATGAAAATATGTCAAATTTTACCCTCAAATAATGAAATAATAATGACGGGACAAAAATGACCCAGCGGCAGTTCTAGGAAAATCATATTTTTTTTTCGAAAAGTATGACAGTTATAAAATTATTTATATTTTAAATTAGATAAATGTGTAAAATTTGTAAAAGTCAAAAGTTTCATCAACATAAATTGAAAAATAAAAAAGTTACATACAATCAAGCTTGCGTATGGGACAAAAATGGGACGGAGGCGGTTCTAGTGTTAATAAGTATCATTTGTAATCTTTTGTAATGACTCACTCGCGTTATTGTTATAGTTCATTAATAAAACTAAATTGGTTTCTCCACCTGACTATTGTCAAATAAAAGATTAATGAATTATATTTTAATATCTCGCATATATAATATGGGTGACGCAATACGAGACCGACCTTACGACCTCCCAGAGACCGGTAATAAAGATCTCTCTTATAGTGCGGTTGATATGTCGTGGCTGTCTGAAGTTAGGTTTTAACACTTTTGCGCAGTGTACACTTGGGAAGTTAATAATCAAAGTAAGAAAAAGTTCTAAACTTAGATATATGCATCTAACATCTGCATGGCCACACCTCATCGGCCGTACTGTACATTTTATTAGCAATTTTTATCTAATCACACAAAATACATCACATATCGATTAAAACGTAAGCGTTATTTTCGTCATAGTTTTTTTATTTCCATATTTTAGCTGGCTGTTGTTTTAAAATATACAGCCCATGTCATTTCAAATGCTAAATATTATGAGTAAAGTAAAATTTAGCTTAGGGAAATAGAGGAACTTAAGTCTGATATAAAATAATGAGGTCGTTGTGGTGTAGGGGCACAAGCGTGGGACTGTGAATGAGATGGTTATGGATTCTATCCAGCTCGCAGACATTATAAATAAAATAAAATTGTTTTTATTTCTCCAGTTTTGAGTTCCACCACTCAACGCCCAATGTCTCCAAAAAGTTGGGCGGAAAGTGGCTAACGAGGTGTATTAACTCTAAAAATAATGATAAGAAAGTATATGTAGAGTAAGTGTTTTTTTAAGTTGTTTTATGTAGAATCATTATTCGATATCGAATCGATATTCGATATCAAACAACTTTGCGAAAAACATTATGAAGAACTAGTTTAGTCGCCATTGTAACCGTTCAGAAATTTCCCATCTAATTTTCTCATTACGAGAACAACACGTGCGTTTCTATGAATTTCTACATTAGCAACATGAATATATTACGAATTAAATATATTAATTGGAATATAAAATCGATACGTTAGTAACGTTTATAATCATTCGTAAACTGGATTCGCCACAGCATATGTCATTAAGTTGTCTTTATTTTAATGATTATGTAACATTATGATGATAGGTAGGTTATAAATATTATATATTTATGTATTGTAAATTGTAACTGTAAACGGTTTTTTTTGCCAAACTATTTTTTAGTAAATTAATTAATAAAATATAAAAATTTTAAACTATTAAAATATAATATACAGCTCTTATTTTTCACAAGGCAATAGAGTTAAGAATTGTTAGTTAATTATTAATACAACAAAATAAATAAACTTTACATTAATAAATGTTTCAATTATCGCACTACTTTGTTGAAATAAGTTGAAACTTCTACACTTTTTTTAAACATATTTTTCCACTTAAACATATTTTAAGGTATGGTATAATACTTTAAAATTGTAGAAAATATCTGGATTATTTCAAATGACCCGGCAACTAGGTCTATTTCTAGCTAATGTCAATATAGAAAAGAATCGCATTACTAAGAGAAAGGTGTAAGGATCTTATATCTAATTAAAAAACAATATATTTTATACTAAAAAAATATTTACCAGGCCTCCAAGAAAAATGTAGCAACTTCGTAAAATTTAGGGTCACTGATCTACATAAGTATATTTATTAGGCAATGGTGATTAAAAAAATGTTCCACTGTCACACCACTTATTTATGTATCCGGTAATGTCAGGTTAGTAAATTTAAAATTACTTTTTATATTAAAGGTTTAAGAGGAAAATACACTTTAAGGAGAGGTAGAGCCCGACATAGTTTTAGAAAACAGCTTTCAACCTGTAATTTTGCTTGTATTTTCATCTGAGCAGTGAACCTGCCTCATTATTTTTATGTCATATTTAATTTTCAGTAAGTATATAATATGTACCTACGATAATCGATCATCTTTCGATCTGGATACCATATATAGCAAAGTAGACAGAAGGAACCCAGTAACAAGACACTTCGTACTTACCATACAATTTTCGAGACATTGTATGTTGAGTGGTGGATGCGGAGCCTGAGTGGGACCAAAAGAAGCGCGTCGTCTTATTGTCAAAGCGAAGAAATGAAAATAATTCATGTCTCCTTGTGAGAATCGATTGATCAAAATTATTTTTCTTATGTGCTTAGCTATATATAAAATATATTATTTAAAAACGTAAAGAAAGGAAAGTTTCTATTTTTTAAATATGACGATTTTATTCTTTCTGAATGGCAATTGCTTGCACATATTATACACCTACATATAAGTACGTACACAGCCTATCACGTCGTACAAAGTTTTGAACTAAATTTAAAGGTTGCCGCAATCTCTCAATGGTCACGAATTGCAAGTTCTAAGGGTAATTCTAATTATATAGAAGGTTATCGTTTACTACATGTGGATTATCTACGATTTTTTTTAAAGATTTATTTAAGTATATACAGGTAAATGAAAATATGTCTGTGTTTTTTGGGTTATATTACATAATGATTATCTTATGTAACATAAATAAATTAAAGCTGCATTTTAAGCTACTTAATTTTACTATACATTTGTACATATTTAAAGTACCTGTTGTATATCAATAAATAAATAAATAAATTCTTTATTTTGGGAAAAACAGTACAGAATTATAAACTTTGTGTTCGGTAGTGACTGCATTAGTGAAACACTGTATCGCAGTCATTAACGCCCACCTCCGGATTGGGTTCACAATATTCCCTTTCAATATTATTATAAGATTCTCATAGTTTGAAATTTATATTCTGTGTATTCAAAAATACATTTATTATTAAGGTACTGAATGGATGATTTACAAACAAAGTATCTTCCTCAAGCAAAATATCAAAAGTATAGGGAGGGGCTAAATAATGTATTGACCTTGAGCACCAAAGTTTATAGTTTTGATTAAAAACAAACATTATTAAAACGAAGTAAATAACATAATTCATTTGTACCTGTTTAATAATGCAATAGTATAAAAACTAAAAGGCACAGACTGTAAATATATAAATATGGGCGGGAACTTATGTAAATAACATTTGTAGATTATTTATCTATGGTAACTAAAGGTACTAAGAACTTGGCATCAAAGAGCGACTATCAGCTCTTGTAGAAACCCGCATGCTTAGGTTTTTCGGGCACATCTCCAGAAAAGGAAACGACTCCATAGAGCGACTCGTGGTGCGAGGCAGAGTAAATGGTACCAGACCAAGAGGTAGATTACCCATGCGATGGACTGACCAAGTAAAATCAGCTGTGGGCGGTAAATTGGATGAGTGCACTAGAATGGCGACCAACAGAAGGAAATGGCGTGAAACTGTGGCAAGAATAACGAAAGCCAAAAACGTAACTACGTGATGGTCACGACCACTCTGTCAAGAGCGTAACGACTGAGAAGAAGAAGAAGAAGAACTAAAGGTCATATTAGCAATTATTTAAAAATTAAAAAGTTTAGCTTAGCAAAGTTTAGCTTTTTCGTTTTTATGGCACGATAACACTTAAGTTAACCCAATAAATTTTATAACACTCCAAACGTAATTAACAAACCTTAATGTCGTAAAATATTTTTGTTATATATGAGGCATTTTAATACAAAAGTAGCTTAACCTCAAGAAACGTTTACGAGAAAATATTTTTTTTTTCAACAAAAACATTTAGTGACTTAAACTTTTTAAAAAGTCACTTTAGAAGAAGGTCACCCATATCGTGTGTAAATAAATTGAAATATTCGATTATACCTAATATTCAAATATTTTATTATACACCTAGGTTCACCCTTGGATAAATTGTTTGCCAAGATCTGTATATCGACGCTAAAGCTAAAGAAGGCTCTTTAGAAATACGACAAAATCGCTTTCCAGCGTCGAATTATATTTTTTTATATTAAAATATTCTAAGTAAATAAGTTTTCATCGAATATCTGTAGATATCTTACCATAATCACTCAAATGGTCGCCTTGTGCCGGGTCTCGTTTGATGATGACGTGGCCGGCGCCTCTCAGAGCCTGTTGTAGCTGTTCTTGTTCAATTTTTTTTCTTTTAACTAAAAAAAAAACGACATAAAATATTTACATAATCTGTTTTACAATTCATAGCTTTGACATTCCTTCGTTGCGAGAAAATGATTTGGTGATATATTATTTCTTTATTGTAATAGTGTTTCTCTATCTTCTCTACCTCTTTATTTAATTGAAAGAAGGCATTTTTGAAAGTAATTTAAGAAATAATCGCTAGGCTTGCTCTAGTGAAATCTTGTGGACACTCACTTATTACGGATAAGAAATATAACATTATAGAAGCCATATAAGTTTGAATTGACTTGGAAGAGAAGTGTTAATGTTTATTAATTTAAATCCTATTCGGGTCAATGTTTATTATTCCTACATATGAATTGTGATGATAACAAGTGCGGCGTAAGTTTCCGCATTCGAAAATTGACTGAAGTAAAGAATTAACCAAGGTACTAAAAAAACGTATTTTTTATTCAATTAGGCCAATGCAAGTGCTTTTGAGTCAAATTACAATATGTCAGTATTGTCAGTGCTACAGACAGCTATCACTGATTTCTAAGTTCTTTTTGTCTGTTACATCCAGGTTATTTTACAAGAATAAATAAAATCCAAATGCACTGACATAGACTTAGGAGTAGGTAATTTTGACGCGTCTTAAAGTTTAACGTACGTGATTCTTTATGACTTTATTTTACATATTTTTTCAATTTAAATAAATAATTTTTAAGCTGATTGAATAATAAACTTTTATCTACATAGGAAGTTAATAATAGATCTAAAAAATGCGAAATAGCCAAAAGGCGGCGCAGTTCATTTAGTATAAATATTAAATAAATATTCAGTTATTAATAGACGAAAGTTGCATTTTTAATAAAGTGTGTCCCAAAATAACGTAAGATTCAAAATAAATAGAAAACAATATTCGTTTTAATATTGTATAGTTTTTATTGAATCAGGTAGAAAATATATATATAGTTATTTATGGAATAACACATCGACGAAATAACCACCAATTCACGGTTTTGCTGCAAATATGCAACCTTTTATCGAATTTTTTTTACAAGATCATCTCAAGATTTAAGGGGACAATTTTAAAATTTGCTGTCAAAGTTTACTTATTTTGGAATTATAATTTAACAATTTAATTACTTGTATGAGTACAAAAATTTTTACAAACCCTAATTTAAATGCGAAATTGTTGTTCTTCTAGGGTTGACAACATCTAACTGTGAGAATTGCGGCAGAATCAAATCTTACGTTAATTTTGGGACTAACCCTAAACTACCTACAATGAAGTGCTACAATATGTAAAAAAAAAATATTTATGTAAAAAATATTTTTATATGATCCACATTTTTATTGGACCTTTGACCGTCAGTCTAAGCTAAAGCACTGTGACCCGGTCACAATATATTAAACGTATACTATTAAAATTGACTTTACGTCTTTGCGGAAGACAAACAATAATTATAGATAATATAATAAGATTAATTGGTAGGTGTGAAAAAACTAAAATTAAAATTGCAAAATTTGTTTTCTTAACAAATTGGAGATTAAATAAATTATTTATGTGCAAAATACATCTGATTTATGTTCATATTAATAATTATTTTGTTTATATTATTTAAATTGTTACATATATTACAAACATGTTATTAGTTCCTCAACAAAATAATTAGAAGTAGGTTATTATTTTATATCTCTATACGTTGTATAATATGACGTCATTCCGACATCCTTTCAGAAATATGAGGAAAACATAAGTGAAAATTCACCTTCACCAATTATAGACATTAAAGACACTGCCGTTGTATAGATGAGCTCAATTCAAATTATTTAAAACATAATTATATATTTTTTATAAACTTAGAAAATGTCTGAAAAAATAATTTTAGTGCCATGGTATGTTCCATATACAATAGAGTACAATAGAGAACAAGACAATTCATTGTCTCTCATACACCGCCTAATTTTTCAGACATTAAGTGGCGTTTTGTCAAAGCGAGAAAATTATAGGATGAAATGGAAATGGCAATTACAATTGTCTATAAAATCTTACCAAGAGGGAGGCCAGTATCTATAGAAACCATATCGCTCATGCTTCTAGGGTCCATGAACATTTCGTCGTCTGGTGCTGTCATGGAGTCTGGGATGGGACGTATCACCAGGTCATGGCCAATTGATCCTTCCTGTTTAAAAAATGTAAAATTAAAAAAAAGTCATACTAAAAAATATTAGTAGTAGTAGCGTATATATTTATGTAAGTTTATAAGAGAACCCAGTTATTCATATTAATTTAGTCATTATATTTCTCCTTTTTATGAGTATATCAAATTAATAATAATCTCTACACTAATATAAAACTCTTTTACTAAAGAGTGATTGACAATTAACGCACAGATAGCATCACGATAGTTAGAAAGTTAAAATTTGACAGTACCTAGCCAGGTAAGGAAGACTAGAGGAATAATAAAAAGATAGGATTTCTCTAAATTCTAACGGGAGCGTTAAATTTCATAATCGACAACTTGTATCGAAAATCATGGCTGTATTTCTGTCCGTAAAGAAAATAAACAATATGTGACTCTATGATATTTATCTTTAAAATGGGCAATTTCAAAAGATAATAACATTACTTATTGAGTAAATTATAAAAATCTGATGTGCTAAGGTACAGAGATCAACGTGGCGGAGTGGGACAGCGTCAGACTGCAAGTTTGACGACTGTGGGTTCGATTCCCATTAAGAATAATTAACTAATTTCATTTCGTCTCTAGAAAAGCAAGAGAAAGCCGGGCCTTAAGTTCTGTTTCGAAAATTGAATGGAAAGTGGAGGATTGGAATGTCTTAACAGTCTTAACACTAGGTTCTCTGTGTCTATCCCTGCTATTTGCGGGATACAGCGTGAAGCTAAAAAAGGAAAAATACAGTATTTTAAATCATTACATGTACCTAGTACCTAACTGCCTACATATGATATGATAAACGATGCTTAAGAATATTTTCCCGTCAATTGTGCGCAATCGACCTTAGTCTACTTGCGGGTCTATTGTTTGACTGATTGTACTTATGTTTATATTGTTAGAAGTGAAGCGTGAAGCACCTTTAAAATTATGTTTAGTAAAGGATACCGACCCTGGCTTTATTTACTATGTATGTAATTTCTCTAATCTATATATATAAAATCGAAAGGTCACTCACTCACTCATCACGAAATCTCAGAAACTACATGTCCTAGGAATCTCAAATTTTATATATTAGTTACTTATAGGAAGTAGGTGCTCGCTAAGACGGGAATTTGCAATATTCGACCTCTAAGGGGTTGAAAGTTGAAAGGTTGAAAGTTTGTATGACACTTCGTTACTACAAATGCGAGGAGTCTCAAATTTTGCATGGACGTCACATATAAGACGTAGGTACTCATGGAGACAGAAATCAATAATAACGTAGTTCACGCAGGCGAAGCCGCGGGCGGGCCGCTAGTCTTATATATAGCTAAGCTATAAATTGTCTAAATGTGTTGGTTATGCTTAAATTTTTTTTTACAGGTTTAGGCTGTTTCCGCATAGTGGGGTAGTAAATCTGAAGGTAAATTAAAATAGTTTTCTTTACAAAAACTATGTAGGAATAAAGAAATCAAATAAATAGCAAAAATATTTCGAGTGTCAATACATGTGAATTAAATAAGTATTGGGTGTAATTGGAGAATAAAAAAAACAAAGATAAAGTATATAATATCTCTGTTAAACAGCGTTTACCATTCGACAATTTCCTATCGTTAACGTTAATAACCGAGTCGATCGGGATTTCCTTTTACGCAGAGTTGCCTATTTAATTATGATTACGACAGCAAACAACGCCATCCTGGAGCAGTTGGTACCTGACTGCACTAATTGGTTATAGATTCCAATCTCAGTCGGGGGAATAAAATATTGTAAGGGGATATAAGCAAGGAAAATGATTATAAATCGTTAACAATCGTTAGATAGTTACCAAGAAGTGCATTTAAATATTTAAAATTTTCTAAATATAAATATTTTATGGTATTTAACAAAATAACATTCAAATATCTTTTATAAAAACAGAACACATTTGTATACCGCTAATACTTAATGTTAGTAATATAAGCAGAAAGTGGGGAAAAGAGTAACTAGCTTAATGCTAGGCAGAGGGAACCAGGGAACCTAATACTGTTACACAATTCTAGAGGCATTACGTGGTGAGTGGCGGAACTTAACGCTGCGCTTTCAAGATGAATAGCTGAAAATCGCAAAATTAATGATGTGTAGATGTAATAATAGAGTAGTTCTCATTTGGTCCATTCTAAAAAACACCGACGTATTTGACGCAACTAACTAAATTGGACTTAATTAACTTAATATTCCTTTAATGATCAATATAAATTAATATAAATATTACATGAATATCTATAAAAATTATTACGAAATTAATAATCATTATACTTACGGAAACTAAAATAAAAACTATGTAAGTATATATAATGAAATGCAAACCAGTCGTTATAAATCGTAATATGCTTGTCAAGAATTATGAGGCGTTGATTTAAAATTGCAAATAAACGAGACGAATAACAGATTCACCAAAATAGAATGATATTATTAATTATTAATTAATTTTGTATCATGTCGTCGGTCAGTCACTGGCTGTGGGTTCGATCCCCACTCGAGGAAATTAGATTTATATTTTCATTTCTTCGCTCTGGTGTAGAGCGCGGCAATGACTTTCAACACTCAACACGCCTCCAGAATTCGGCGCGAAATGGAGAACGAAATGTCTTAACACTAAGTTCACTCTGCCTAACCTGTGCGGGATACAGCATGAAGCAGATTGTTATTGTTTTATAAATTTTATCATGTAAACGTGATGGTTGGGGGGTCGATCTTCTCGGGGGAAATATTTGTTCCTGCTGAAAACAGGCAAAACACAGCGTTGAGTTCCGATTCGAATGTTCTACACCCATTTTTTTGGTTTTGAAGTCTTGAAAGTAGAATCTGTCTGCCTACCCTGCTTTTCGAGGTGAAGCGACGAAAATTAATTTATATTAATGCTACATTATAAATATCAATAATATCCTAATAATAATTTCTAATATTCTAGTTTTAATATCAGGTTTATTAATGTGGACAGTGTGCTTTTTTAACTCTTAAATTTATTATCTTTTAAGTTAAGTCTATTTAAGTCTTTAACTCATTCTTTTTAATTAGAAGTCGCTTTTGACAGATTTACATTTCACGTAGCACTATAGCATTTAATAATAATTAAAACTTAAACTACATTTTATTGTTGCCACTTTTCATTTATTTGTGAGTGATTATAAAAGTGGAAACAGGGAAATAGTTTTCAAAATAAAGTTTAATATTAAAAATCAAAGAAAAAAAATCAAATGGCGTTCAGATTAGAACTCGTGGACTGTATATCTTTTTTTTGTCTTTTTTTACGTGGCGGAATTCACTTATTTTTATTACTAAAAACCATTAGCTATTTTTATTACTAAAAACTGGTTCAGATATATAAATTATAAAAATTGTTAATACACTTTATGTAATATTCATATAAAAGATATCAAAGTTTTGCCCTCGGTACAAAAGCTCGGTCTAGATGTGAGGCACGTACCAATGTCGTACCATACCGCATTCGAGCCATACGTGACCAAGGTGGGTTATCCCAGGACTTCATTATTACGTCTTAATATATTTAAATATTTATGTCTAAAATTATATTTGTTTTTGAACCTAAAGTAATATACAAAGAAATAATTAAATGTTCTAAACTTTAAATGTTCACGTTAATTAAAGTCATTTTGAGGTAGGAAATTTTATATAGCATAGATTAATCCAGATACGTGTTTTACTTGTAAAGGTTCTCCTTATAACTCCTCTCATAAGGCTCTCCTTCCACAGCCAATAGCACAAAATTAAAGTAAATACTAACTTAAATTATCTTTACAATAAAAACTGGGAAACATAATGGAAACAAACTATTTTCTTTATAAATAATTATAATTACAAAATAATAGCAAAAAAACATAAATAGAAACTTGATCCTTTAGTTTTAACGGCATAACTAATTTATTTTATTCTTATACATTTTTAGCAGAACTGCTGTAGCGAAGCAGTTTGTATGTAAATTTAATTTGGAAAACGCTACTTAGAATGTAGTTTATTGCTGAAGTTCAACCATGTGACCTGTCAAGGACGGACGGAGAAAAAAAATTGATAAAAATCCAGCTTAACTTTGTTGTTAGTTTTGTTTACGTGTAATAGATAAGTATCCATTACTTTCAAACACTTGTATAATATAATTTTGTCATTTGAATACAACAAGATTTTTAAAGATTTTTTATTATTTAGATTTTTTGACCCGACTTCATAGTGTTAAGACACTCCGTTCCCTATTTCCCGTCTAATTTAAAAGATATATGGCGTACTGAGTGGTGGAAATCAACGCTGCGTATTTTCTTGTTTGTGGTTTCATTCTCCAGAATGAGAATCGAACTCGTAACCGTCGCATTGACAGTCAGTAGTGCTTTACTACGACGCTCTCAATAATTTTGATGTTTATATTTACATGAACTTACCACCACTAATCTTCCATGTTTCGGATGTCTTCTAATGAGAAGGGCGGCCCCGTTTTCGTCATCATGGTAGAGATCTCCAATCTCTTCGCTGTCATCCTGAAAATTAAAAAAAATACTGTCAAAGTAACATAGTATAAGTTCTATAAGAAGTTGCCGCAGTTGCACTTTTTGAAAAATATTTTTTAAACATGAGGATCTAAACTGCTTTTCTAAGCTTAACGG
>DWNA01000657.1:0-20408 GCA_018249835.1 Heliconius besckei | reverse complement strand
TGCCTGTAAGAAATCGCTTTTAGTGATAAGGCCGCCATTGCACTTTGTATTTTCTTTCTGTAATTATTGTTGCTCTACTGTTTCTTTGTTTATTTTAGTGCAATAAAGTATTATTATTATTATTATTCCTTCTGCCTACTATACTATGTGCAGGATACAGCGTGAAATAAAAAAAACACACACAAATACTTATGTAAATGTACGGCGTTATATTTTCTAATCACAGAGTACAAGTGCCAAATATTTACAAACAACAATATTTTTCATTTTTCATTTTTAGCTCTTAAGTAAATATTTTTTTAATAAATTGATAATAAATCAATTATGTCATTTAAGTCTTCTTTAAAAATATTTAATTAAAGAACTAAATATTACCTAGCATTATATAACTATACCTATATCATTCTTATTCTTTAGGTGTATAAGTATATTTATATGTACCTTATATTATATTTAGATATTTGAATTAGTATGCTTTTGTGTATAGGTATATATATGTATGTATAATTATATGTATGTATATTTAAAGTGTTCATAATAATTGTTACAATAACCATAATTTCTTTAGCTTCAAAGGCTTCAAAAACAACAAAAAAAACATAACACTAAAAACAATCAAAAATTTAAAAAAATAATAACCTTACATCTAGTTTAAAATTATAAATATCAGTTAAAAAAAATTGTACGCTGAACAGGAATATCTTTACGGAAATTTTTAAAAATCTCATCTTTAGCAGTCAGATCAATTTGTTCACATGATGTTGGTGGTAATATACTACTACTACAGTCTTCTTTCACTACATCAACAGGTAAGTCTCCAGATGTTAAAATGGAAAAATTATTTTCTTCTTTCACTTTGCCACACAAAATGTCTTGACTAACTGTATCTAAATGTTGATTATTCACAAAAGAAAGAAATTCGTTTTGAAACACATCTACACCGCGGCCATTTAAATTAGACGATTCCATTTTCTGTATGACAAGATTGACTTTTGTTTCAGATGCCACAGTATCTTTTATTTCATCTTCCACTTTCTTCAATATTTGTACAAATATAGCCATTTCCTTTACTGTTACTTTTAAGTCTGTATTTGGTGTTGCCAAAAGTTTTTTATTTTGCATATAAAAATCTATAAAAGGAGTTTTGTTGATAATACTTTCGGCTAGCCATATTGTTAAATTGTCTATAGTAACGCATAGTCCAGGCACTTGCAAGCATTTTATTGTTAGATATATATTTTTATTAAATTCTTTGCTTGAAGATCCCACCACAGTTTCTGATGGTGATAACTTATTATAATCATTTTCTTTTAAACTTCTTACATCCGATATAATAAAGGGAGCGTCGCTATCAGATACATTTTGTTTAAAACATTGCAGTGTTTCTGCATTCTTGACTTCAATTAGTGAAATAATATCATCATCACTTTCTGTGGTCAAAGTTCCTTTAAAGTTTTCCATTTTTTTTGATAGCATTTTGTTCTGTTGCTGAAACCCTGATGATATTTCAGATTGAGCCTTATTTAGTGAATCGTTTTTATCTTTTATATCTTCATTATTAATAGTACTATTTGATACTGACGTTACGTCTTTACTTATTCGGGCACTATTAAATAAGTTTGTTCCTTTGCAACAGCATGAACAGTCATCTTTTGGGCAAACATGGGCAACATGCAAATATTTTTGTAGTCCATGTATATTTTTAGCCCAAACACTGCTTATAATTTTTGTTCTATTATACCAGCAGCAGTAAGGGACTTGAATTATTGGCTTGCATCTGCAGATCTCCTGCAGCCGTTTCAAATGACCTTTTAAAAAATCAAAACGAAAGTTTTCTTCTACAGTTCCATTTCCATCAACATTGTATATGTCAAGTAATTTACTTGTTCTGTTTTCCATGAATATTACAACATTTTGAAAGATCTGTGAATTTTCAGGTATTATATCATTATCATACTCAGTTTTCTTAATTACATTTGAAACACATTGAGGCATTATATTGTTACTATTTTTATATGATTGTCCCATTTCGAAGTTGATGTGTTTTATTATTAAGAGAAGAAATTCTTTAACAATTTGTTTTTTTTTTGTTCATATATGTTATTTATTATATTTTAATTTCGATAATCTTGTATGTGATATGTTAATTCTTTTCATATTGTATATACATAAAGGATGTATTTTGCCCGCCCACAACCTTAAAAAAATTGAGAGTTAATATTAAAAAGATGTTAATTTTAATAAGTTTTAATTTATTTACCTGATAATTATTTAATGCCAATTTCTTACAAAAGACATAAAACCGTTTATGCCTAAAAGACAAAACATGTCGACAATGAAAAATATTTTTTATAGTTTAAAAATGATTTTAAAGATTCAGGATAAATTATTTTCATTCTCTGGTAACAAGACAAAACTTTGCTTTGAATTATACTACTAAATATGCAGTCTTGTAAATTAAGTAGTACTAACAGTGTCCCTACACAAGGTTCCCTCTACCTAACATGCTATATATGAGATACAGAATGGAGCTAACAACAAACCATAGACTTACAAACTACCTAAACTGTGTAACAATAAATGTCAAGTAATTTTTAAATATCTACCATCATACCAGTATCCAAGGTTGTTACTATAGCAACAGATCTATTTATCATTTATAATATAAGGCTAAAACAAATTATTTGTTCATGATGTAATCTACTTGATTATTTTGCATAAGTTACAAAAATATAGCATAATAAGCCTTCACTAAATTTAAAATGTTTTACAAATAATTACATAGAAATGGATGAAATAATAGTGTCCTAATTTCTAATTGTGGCCTACTACTAATAGTAATTCAATATTACTCTTAAGACAAATAAGAAAAATTGTATAAAGAAAAATATATTTTTAATAATACAATTACAATTGTTATTATCTTTTAGAAGGATGTCCTAGTAGTGTTGAAAGTAAGTGTTATTTGATATTTTGTTTTAATTGTAATATTTTGCTGTATAATCCGCTTATAAATATATTATGGAAAATAATTAAATATCTTGAATTGTAATTTTTTTATAATATTTAATTAAACAGATGTTGAGGATTTTGGTTTAAAAATTCTGATAATAGTGGCATCTTTTCGATGCCAATTTTAGATTACATTATATTAATGAACTTTATTTTCTACTATCATATCAGCTTCACGCTGTATCCCGCACATAGCAGGGTAGGCAGAGGGAACCTAGAGGGAAACTCCGTTCTCCACTTTCAGCCGAATTCTGGAGGCATTGTGTGTTGAGAGAGAGGCAGCGCTTAGGCCCGTTTTTTTCACCACAGCGTAGAAATGGAAATATAAACATTTTTGACTAATTACTAAAATAAACTTATTTTCATTGTATACTCACGTTTACAAAATTTATATATGACAAATATAAATATACTATTCAGCGGTATAGTTAGGAAATATAAAGCCAATTATTGTTATTTTCCAATAACATGGCTTTTAATATTATAATCAATTCAGTTCTTTATTATATTAAAAAAATATAGGTTTTGACAATTTAAATATTTTTCCCTTCACATTAAATGTCAAAACAAATAAAACGTCAATAAAATTTGAACAGATAATATTTCTAAGACAGGATAATAATTTTGCACTATATATTTTTTTATTTTAATGTCATACTGTATGATTGTAGAGAATTTCAGCAATACATCTATTATTTTCACACGAATTTAACGTGATTTTAGATATGATACTGGTATATTACCAAGTTTGCATTTGTTTGGACTTTGGATTGCTGTCCGAAATATTTTATATTTTAAAATATTTCAGGCAGGTGAAGGCGCGAGCGGGTCCCTACTATAATATAATATTAAGCTTTATTAAGTAAACGAATTTATTTCAGCACTTATTTTATTGAAATGGGTGATGCATTAGGCAAACTCTGTTCAGCATCAGGCGTACAGGCTGTTGGTTCAGTGCTTGACAGAGTTATTTCACAACCAAGTAGCGAAGATCATACTGTACTCTATAAGTTAGCAGATTATAAAAAAGGTACAAAAGAAAATCTTAAAAATTAACTAAGCTAAGGTAATTTCGGTATCATCAGTATGACGATTGTATGTGTACAATTTTAGGAGGATTATTGCTAGAAACGTATACAAAAGGTGGTATGGCATCAGCGGAAAAATTAATACGAGAAGAATTTTCAGCATATATGTATGCAGGAGGTCGAGGTCGAGTTATTAACAGGGCTGAATATTTGCGATGGAAATTTAGGGACCAAGAACAGGTATATATATTGTTTTAGCTTCACGCACATTGCAGGAGGCAGAGGGAACCTAGTGTTAAGAGTAGAAAGTAGTGTTTAAGGAGAACGTGTTAACGTTACCGGAATTAAGTTAACGGAACTCAACGGCGCGCTTTGCCTTATTACTAGAGCGAGGAAATAAAAATATTAAACCAGTCGTGGCGCAGGGGCGCAGAGGGTGACTCTAAAATCGACTGGTTGTGGGCTCGATTCCCAATCGAGGAGATAAAATATTTATTTAAATTTATATTTCCATTTCTTCGTTCTGGTGTCGAGGCAAAGCGCGGTGTTGAGTTCTGCCACTCAACACGCAATGCCTCCAGAATGGCAGAGACTGGGGAACGGAGTGTCTTGACAGGTCGCCTACCCTGCTGTGTGCGGGATACAGCGTGAAGCTGATTTATTAAATTTATTTTTTAACATTTTATACCTCCGCATGGTAATCGAAGCCACAACCATCGCATTTACAATCACATGTTTGTGCACCTATGCCACGATGACAATAGCAATATAATGAGGGAAATAAAAAGTAAAAAAAGAACCTATATTAGGTACATGATAATATGGACTTACTTTTAGGTAGTTCTTCCCATAGAAGCATCGCTATCCCCTCATGATCCTCTAGCGAAATGGGAAGATCATACTGCGTGCTGGCAAATGACCTATCGTGGTGCACTCGGGGAATCCTTGTTACACGTTCTTATCATTTGTGATACAAAGGTAAATTCATATTAATAAATCTATATGTTATCTATATAATATTTTTATGGGTTGGATTTTGGATTTTATTAGTATTTACTTATATCTATTTTAGATCCACACTCGTCTAGCAAGGACTCTTGTGAAGTGTTTTCCAAAACTGTCACTAGATGTTGTCGAAGGTGAAGAATACCTTGGTATGTGACATATACCTGTATCTATATTTAAAATAATAAAATAGCGCAGTCAGATCATACTAACGTATTTTTATTAATATTTTTTGATTCCAGGCGCAAGTTCTTTGCATTTAGCCATAGCATACAGTAACAATGAATTGGTCCAAGATTTAGTCGAGGCTGGAGCAGATGTCAGTCAAAAAGCCATCGGTATAATTTCTTCATATTTTAAAATTTCAAATAGTTTTATCTATATGTAAACTACTAATAAAATATAGCTAAAAAGTTTATTTAATTGAACACGCTTATCTCATGACCTACAAGTTCATTTAGTATTTGATAATGCATTTCTGGAAGAAGAATAAAGGCTATATTATATCATGTTAATAATTTCGATGTAATTCACTGCACCTACATATGTGTTAAATTTGTAATGTATCATATAATCATATTATTTAATTCATTCCCATGTTTTTGTTTAGGGAGCTTTTTTCTTCCAAGGGACCAACAGCGAGTGCCTCCTGCTCGACAGACAAATTACGAAGGTCTTGCGTATTTGGGAGAATATCCGTTAGCTTGGGCTGCCTGTTGTGCTAACGAGGCGGTGTATAATCTACTTCTCGATTCTGGAGCAGATCCCGATGCTCAAGATTCTTTTGGAAATATGATACTTCATATGGTTGTAGTGTGCGATAAATTGGTAGGTTCATTAGGAAAGTATAATATTTTCTTTCTTTTCTCTGTAGTTTCCCTAATCCCTTGAAGATAAATAACGAAACTATTTATATATCTATATGTACTAACGTACTTAACTCCTATTTGTATTAAACATAACTTTTAAAATATACATAAGTATATGGTTTAGTTTTTGTTTTAAGGATATGTTTGGGTATGCTCTCCGACATCCTAAGCTACCAGCGAGCAATGGCAGGCAAAACAAGGCTGGCTTCACACCTCTGACGTTAGCATGTCAGCTGGGTAGAGCCTCAGTTTTTAGAGAAATGTTGGAGCTGTCGTCTAGAGAATTCTGGAGATACTCTAATATTACTTGCTCGGCGTATCCTTTGAATGCTTTAGACACGTTGTTACCAGACGGTCGAACTAGTAAGTTTTAAATCGTGCAGTTCGTAGATGGACTTTTCTTGCATTTGATTACTTTCTTCCCTACTGTAATATAATAATATTATAATATGCAAAAGTACAGGAAGTCTATATGCAGGGTGGCCAGGACTCGGCGACCGTGCTGGAAATCTCTAGTATTTAAATGTGTACCTACATACTTACTGTACCATATTTAATATATCTATCATATTTCAATAATTTACTTTATTCTTCTTTTAGTAGTTACGTAGGCAAAACATGATGATATGCCATATCTTCTTAATGTTTAAAATATTCACCAGATTGGAATTCTGCGCTATTTATTATTCTAAATGGAACAAAACAAGAACATTTGAACATGTTGGATGGAGGTATCATACAAAGGTTGTTGGAAGAGAAATGGAAAACATTTGCAAGGGTATGTTTTTCTTTATTACATACCAGTGGACCCGAACGCGGCTACGCCCGCTTGAACTATACGAATATTTATTAAATATATTGATGAAATATTTTCAGTTTTCAGTAGAGAGATGCGTTAACCAAGCTTATTTTGGGAGACGTTTTCTGACAACAAACTTTGCAAGTCGTTGCTCAACAACGGTCAGATAGCGACGGTTGTTATTAATATGGCGGAATAAATTGCATGTCAAATTAATAAGTATTTTAATAAATTGGGTATATATCGAAAATATTACAAAAATGAGAAAAAAAAGTATCTTATTTTCATCCCGAGACCCTCAAGTATCTCTATATGAGTAGATATTTTATCACAATTAAATTAGTAGTTTGGCCCTAATTGCGTAAAAGACAGACAGATAGACAGACAGAGTTACTTTCGAATTTATAATATCGGTATGGATTTATTTCAAATACACAAATCACTTGATATTTGCATTCATAATTTTCAGACTAAATTCCTGAAGCGTCTTCTTATACTCATGCTTCATCTTCTGTTACTCTCTGTATCCGTATACCTACGACACAGTAGCTTGGAGGCAGACGCTCACCCTAACTGGGGCCTCGAAGTAGATGATGCAAGGAGTGGTATACGATTATCTACGGAATTGGGCACCATAATAAGTACATTGTGCTATATTATTTTGCAGCAAGGGGATGAAATTAAAAATCAAGGAGTCATTGCTTATATTAAGCAGTTGGTAAGCTCATAAGATTTCCCTGTGTTTCCCACTTAAGTAATTACTGCAAGTATTGATGGTAATGACCAACAATGACATGTCACTTATTTTACTTCTCTAAATTTGAACAAAGATTTAAGTTTAAAATTCATAAAAGCACCGAAAACTATTGCTTGACATCAAAATTAAATGTTTTTGTTTCTGTATATTATATAATTAAGTATGTTCATTTTAGATCCACGAACCTGCAAAATTTATATTCCTCGCTTCGAACATTTTGCTCCTCGCGTGTATTCCAGCGCGTTTGAGCACACGGACGTCGCTCGAAGAAGGAATTTTAATATTTTTGCTGCCAGGTTCTTGGTTTTTGCTTATGTTCTTTGCTGGGTAAGGCATTAGTCCTTAGCATTTATGTATTATGGCTCTTTATACTTTTATTTGTTCTTTCGTTATATCTATACCGAAAGAATAAACAAAAGTGTAATATACAGGTGGATGAGAACGGAAGGAATTAGTGGTCCAGAGCGCTTGGACAGTTTCCAAGAGGCGTGGGTTCATATTCCGATACGTCAAAATTTTTATATGTTCTTTAAAAAGTATTTCTCTTTCGTTTTAATTGTATTAAATTAATATAGAGTAGTTATACTCAACAAAAATATATGTTGGTTTCAGGGCAGTAAAATTAACTGGCCCCTTTGTAACGATGATATACAGCATGATTACTGGCGATATGTTTACATTCGGTATTATATACTGCATTGTACTCTTTGGATTCTCACAGTCATTTTACTTTTTATACAAAGGTAATATCAATAATGATTATATTATTATTTATTTCAATTTATATTTTCATTATTCGCTCTGGTGTCGAGGCAAGGCACGGCGTTGAGTTCCGCCACTCAATAATGTTTCCAGAATTCGGTGGAAAGTGGGAATCAGAGTGTCTTAACATTAGGTGCTCTCTGTCTGCCTCTGTGTGCGGGATACAGCGTGAAGCTGATTTTTTAAATGATTTTTATATACTTAGACTTTATAGGCAGATATATTTTTACTTTATTCACAGGGTTTCCAAACGTACAGTCAACTTTATACTCTAGCTATTACAGCACATGGATGGCTCTGTTTCAAATTACTTTGGGAGACTACAGTGTAAGTATTCACTTAAACATTTACATTGTTTTCATTATATTTTCATTTCTTAGCTCTGGTGTCGAGGAGGGCAAGCGCGTCGTTGAGTTCCGTCACTAACTCGCAATGCCTCCAGAATTCGGCGGAAACTGGGCAACGAAATGTCTTAACACCAGGTTTCCTCTGTCTACCCTGTTGTGTTCGAGATACAGCGTGAAGCTCACATTTAAAATTAACAATTTGTTACAGTACTCAGATTTAGGGCAAACGACATATCCGAATCTTGCAAAAACGGTGTTCGCACTGTTCATGGTGTTTGTCCCCATATTGCTGTTGAACATGTTGATAGCTATGATGGGCAACACGTACGCACATGTCATCGAACAATCTGAAAAGGAATGGGTGAAACAGGTAAATTAGAATTATCAAATAAATAAAATAAATCTGCTTCACGTTGTATCCCGCACATAGTAGGATATGCAAAGGAGGTAGTTTCTTTTTATTTGGGAGATTTTACAATATCAATGTACCTTAACTTACCTACATCAAAAATTTAATTCGGAATGGATTAAAAAAATTTAAAGAAGTGATAACCATTTAATTGTCACTAGGTGTAATATTTATATAGGTATAAAACCGTGGGATACCTACTAGACAAGATACATACATAGATAATAAATTAAAAAATAATAATTATAGTGATAAATCACTAACCAAAAAGCATTGTTAAGACAACCATTAACTTTTACTTTGATTATAAATATTTTAGTGGGCCAAAATTGTAGTGTCATTAGAAAGATCAGTGTCCCAGGAAGACGCACACAGATACCTCCAAGAGTATTCTATAGGCCTCGGACCCTCTGATGATCCTCAATATGAGCAACGTGGGGTAATGGTAATCAAGAGTAAGGCTAAGACCAGGGCGAAGCAAAGGAAGGGGGCACTCTCTAATTGGAAGGTAAGTGTAAAATGTTTTTTGGAGATCTTTATTTTTGTGTTTTTCTACACATTCACTTTTAACGTATTGAATTTATCGATTTAACGTTCTAATTTGTATTGCAGGTACAATGTATTTCAAATTCTCTTAAATTTTTAAAATGTAAATTTATCCTAGTAAAAGAAATAAATAAATGTTGTTTGCTTCGATAAATGAGTAGAGTTTTCGATTGATATTTAAACCACTACCACTATTAATTGTCATATAATTATTTATAGCGTGTAGGAAAAGTGACAATTACGGAATTGCGCAAACGTGGTATAAGTGGGGAAGAGCTGCGACGCCTCATGTGGGGACGCGTGTCCATTTCTACGCCCACAAAAGCACCTTTGCCGTAAGTGAAGAATTTACCTGTAAACATATGTTACATATTTGTATTTAAAGCGATATATAGAAGTTGTATTTAAAAAGTATGCAATTTTTCATCAATGTTTTCTTATGACGTCGACTTTACAGACAACCACTTTATTTAGATTTACATATAGGTATTTAGGTATATTGAAAATGTTTAAAATATTTTTTTAATTTGAAAAGAAAATTATTAAAACTATCTTTCAAATTATAGCTGTGTACCTCCCCCTGAACTGGTGGCAACAGAGGGCCCTAGTGCGGGAGTTGGGCCGGCGCTGTCATCTGCTCTCAATGTTATGGCCTTTACACACGATCTTGATCTCACTAAAAGTAAGTAGTTTAACATGAAAATCATGCACATATTCTATCGAGTATTAAAATTTTGAAATTAATTACCTATACTAGTTTAAAATGATTACCCATTACCATAGGTCATGAATCAATGATTGATTTAGTTAATGTTCTTTTTGTATTTCTTTAGCAACGGAAACTAAAAAACAACCAACTCCAGATTTACTCGTGAACGGACAAACACCAAAGGTCCTATCAACACAAAATCAGACACTAAATCAAGCTTCACCAAATCTTCTAACAACTACTAAAACTGACTTAGAAGTTAGATTACCACAGAATGTTCCAATATCAGGACAAGTCAAAATGACTGGAGACAACGTTCTTATTCCACCATCACAGAATATTGATGTTTTGGGTATCAGTTTGTCGTCGCAAGACCTTCAAAGAACACAAAATGTTAAGCCACTAGGTAACATTTCAAGTTATCTTTATATTATCACTATCGATATAATTCATTGTTTATATTTAAAAAATGTGCTTGTAATTAATACAATCATGTTTTCGGCCGTCGTGGTGAAGTGAGACTACGTCTGAAAACGTGGGAAGTGGATTCAATTTCCACTGGAGGTTCTCAACGCTCAACACATCGAGACATTGAGTATCGAAAATTGGACGGAAAGTGTGGAATGGAGTGTTTTAACAATATAAATAAGGGAGGGTCCCTTATTTGACATTTGCGATGCAGGAAATAGCGTGAAGCTGTTTATTTAGTTTTTTTTAAATATTTTATTAATATATATTTCATTTATCGCGTCGCCTACATTTCCAATTTTCTATAATTATTATTGTTCATTTTATAGATATCATCGATAAAATATATAGGGATTATCTTCATGAGCTCGTCACGGTTGAACAGACGCTTGGTCCGGATAGTCCCGAAGTGAAGAGATTAGCAGAACAGGCAGCTGACCTAAGCGATGTACCAGAAATTGATATAAATGTGTCGGTGAGTTAACTTTTGATTTTTTTCGCTTAGTATGTTACCACAATTTACCAATTGAGATTTTTGTAAATAAAATTTAAGTTCGAATGCCTGAGCATGTACCTAAATAACGATATAAAGTTCAATTTAAGATCGAGTTCACCGAATTAAAGTTCATAGAAATACTACCTAAGTAGATACTTACTTACCTATATATTATTAAAATCTGTATATTATAGATGAAGCTACACACGACTTTAATTTCAATTTTTTTTTTCGTCTCTGATACAAATTTTAATAAGTTTTGATATAGGTATTTGATATTGAACGCGAATGAGGACACAAAGAATATTTATTATAAGCTGCAAAATATTTATTATTAAAAATTCTATTTCATAAATTTAACTTTATTTTTTTACTAAGTGAATTTTTTGCGCTCTCAATTTTTACTAAGACGGTAGCTAAGTCAGCCCGTTTAGTGGTAGCGGGTGCTGTGTCCGGATTGTTTGGTGTGGCCGCGGACGTCCCACCGCCGGACTCGTGGCGGCGAGAGCGGCAAGAGCACACCGACAGCGATCCTGTACCAGGTAAGAAACTTCCTATTCCTAAGGGGATCTAAAAGTTTTAAAGAAAAAATAAGTATCATAATAAGTATATTTAAAAAATTGACGTCGCCTCCGCTCATCTATTTGACAAGATTTGTTTTAAAATAAGATTTGTATTATGAAATTAATATAAAAAATTGGTATCTTTCAATTAAATCTGAATGTGAAAATGGCATATTAAATTATATTAATTATGTGTTATAGACACAGTAGTGCTGGGCAGAGCGGCGCGAGCTCGGAGAGCACGCTCTGCATCGCGACGTGCACCACCCCCACCACCTCATCTTTACGTGCCTGCCAGGCTAGCTATCATACCTAATATATATATATATGTTGCCTGTGTGGTTCTTCCAATATTGCATAAGACATAATCATAGAGAACATCAGCCACTTCGTTTTCAGACTTTGAGATATTGCTTTTTAAATAGATGTGGAACTAAACGCCGCGCTTTTTAACTTACTTTCTCATGTGTCACCATGAGGGCACCGAAACCACAACCTCTCGTTTACTCGTTCACCAAGATACATAACGAATGATATCTAATAATGTAATGCAAATTATTTACAGATCCATGTACTTGGTTGCTTCTGAGAGTAGTGCAGTTGAAAGCGATGTTCCTCTGGAGGACAATTTTAGTTCTGGAAATAGCTCGTAAGTCATTTCACACGTTTTTTTATAATAATTATATTTACGATAAAAAAATTATTAGGTTCCCTAGTCTCTGCATACTTTTGTTGTCACGACTACTGTCATCAACCTCTCCGTGGTGACATCATGCTTTTTACGTGACCTTTCTCGAGTATCATTGATACTTACTGTGTTTTTAAAGGTCAACAGAAGTCAACCTCTAAGATACGATACGATAAACATGTTGTTAATCATCACTGTATCCCGCATAAACTATAAGGAAACCTAGTGTTAAAACATTCCGTTTCCCAATTCCCCACGCACCGCCCAATTTTAGAGATAGGTACTTACGGGTACGGGTTGAGTAGTTAAACTCAAAGATGATTTTTGTTTTTACCAGAGCGAGAATGCTTATATTATTCTATATTTTAGAGGTAGGTACTAGTAGTGTTTGCAAAATATAATATTAATTGTAAGTAGATATTAAGTTCAGTTCAAACTTTAATATTTATAACTTTTTTTAGTGCCAACGACGGACGGCGCGACAACAGAATGCGGGCAGCTAGACCACTGTGTATCCAATATGCAACAGGGCAAACGCAGGTTGAACACTCCCTTTTCCTTGTTGGTAAGAATCGTTTTTCTACCTCAATTCATAATTTCTGGATTTATTTTCTTTCAGAAAATAATTCATTCTAAAAAAAACTAAATCAGCTACACGCCATATCCCGCACACAGCAGGGTAGGTTGAGGGAACCTAGTATTAAGACACTCCGTTCCCCACTTTCCGCCGAATTCTGGAGGCATTGCGTGGTGAGTGGCTGAACTCAACGCCGCACTTTACCTCGATAAAATATTAATTTCATTTCCTCGAGTGGGAATCGACACTTTGTGCCCCTGCGCGACTGGTCTCAAATTCATAAATATGTAAGTAAAAATGTATTTTCCCCCAGTGAAATTGTTTTAAAAAATTAATGCTCATTTCGAGATGACAAATTTCTAAGTACTTCTGAAAAACATATTTAAAATGGTAACAATTTACAAATATTTGTAATAATAGTGAAGAGATTTAAAATCCGTTATGGTTTTTGAAAAATTATTATTAAAATTCTATGAAAGCTAATAAAGTAAATAAAAATAACAGGTTAAGTTAGTAAAAACAAATTAACGTAAACTATCATTGCATGCAAATTAAAAACTATTTATGTATGACAAATGAACATGGCGTTAATTTACGAATTATAAACAGTTTTAATATATATTTTTTTAAGTAATAAAATTTTAATTCCATGAAGAAGGCCCAGGAAGCGGCGGAGAAGTAGAAAGCGCACCACCAATTCAGAGATCAATGGAAAAGAGGAAACGACCAAAAACCGCTAGACCTCGTCGCAATAGGTTCGACTTTCAATGTACTTTATCCAATTAAATGTTAAAAAAGAACACATACCTATATGTTTAATTTTATTAATTTGTTTGGTGCTTTACCATTCATGCATTGCACAATTTTATTCATATGGCAACATTTTTAGTAATTGTATTGATGATGTATTTAATTTTTGATACAAGATTCATACTACTACCTAAATTAGAAAATGAACAAATTGGCGGTCATAATTCAGTAAAAATTGAACTTTAAAGTTTATATAATTTTAAAAAAATATCAACATTTAATTATTAAGCATCTATAATGCTTGTTCAAGAGAAGGCGGGTTCAAATCCTGTTTAATTTATCTTAGTAAGCCAATATGAATTTACAATGTGTATAATTTATATGCGTATTTAACTTGCACATTTGTTCATTTTAGAGTTTCCCCAGTTTTAGTAGAGACCGGCAGCCCATTAGAGCCCTGGGCTACAGCATCCTTATCTCAACTGTCGAAATTGATAAGATCTTCCAGCAGCTCCTCAATGTCAGTATCTTCGCGCGAGGCAGAAGACAGTTCATTACAAAAATATTAATTTAAGTAAACTTTTATCGTAGAAGAAAAAAATGTTTTCTATATTATATAGTTTATGTGATATATTCACACATTTTTTAATATTTACACACAATTTGTTCGCATGTAATCTCATAATAATAATATATAAATAAAACTACGTTTTATTTGGCATTTTTTATTTGAGATCTTCGTTTATTCGGCGTAGAGAAATAAATATCATAGTTTAGCACAAATTAAAGAAATAAATGAAAGATGAAGAAAAAAATATATAGGTGAAATAGCTTTTTTCTGAAATTAAGTTTAGTAAAGTAAATAAATACCTTCACTAAGCAATTGAAACTTTACCAAATAAATTCGACATTGGTTATTTTTAACGCTTAACGTTATATTATGAATATTTCGTGTTTTCAATTAATATCTCCGATTGTATATTTGCAACTTAAGAAAATAATTATCTGTGGTTTTAAATGGCGCTAAATTTATAACCGTTCTAAATTTTGTATTTATTTAAATATATAGAATGCAATTTATTATTTTAAATGTTGTTTAAAATATAAGCACTTAAAATGCCATATTGAATATTCTCAATTTATTTTTATGTTAGTTATTATTCAATAGTTCTAATTTTGGTCAAAATAAAATTATGCATATAATAAATAAATATTGAACAGACTTTAATAACTTAATAATATTCGTCTCTCATTAGAATATTTATTTTTATTGTGACCAAACAGTTTCAAGTTCTCTGTCATTCGGAACTTACCAATACCTCGTGTCGCCGCTGTCATATACTTATGCATTCTCTCAATAGTCCTCGATCGGCATTCCGAGTATCGACTCAAACTTCTTTTAGCAAACATGCTTTTTATATATTATAGCTTCTGTCACCTTCAACAGATCGACACAGTGAAGACATGTGATACATCACAAAAATGTAATAGTATGCAATAAATACATCAATAATATTTAAAAATCATCATGATAAGTAAAAGAAACAGCATGCTAAAGACAGGTGAGTGACGCAAGTGTTCATTATTAAAAACAAATAAATTCAATCGTTGTAGAATTCAAAATTGTGTAAACGTACATGTAAATATCAAGAACACACACAAATAGTGAAATGTCATTCTACCAACATCATTGTAAAAAGCACATATTTATATGTCACGTAATAAAGAAATAAATCACACAGAGGAAAATGAACATTGAAAAATAAAATCAAAATAAACGAAATCGCCCAAAAGAGCAAGAGTACACAACTAAAAAAATATAATAATAATAAAAACAAGAAAGCAAGAAGTTTAAGTCAATGTATTATATAGATTATAACACCATTCGATATAGATCATATTGTATCACATATTATACGTATAGTACGGTCGAGGAGTCTTAGCCGCTCTAAAGTTAGGTTTTCCAAACTTTTCCGACATTCATCTACAGTTAACTTCACGGCTCGCCACGACTCGTCGATCGTACTGTACGTCATACAAGGGACACTTACCTCGAGGGGGTCTGTGGAGAGAATTTATAGATTATAAATAAAATGAACACTCAATCAATAAACATACACTTTATATCTTAACATTAATACAATTGATCGGAGACGGCCCGCGCGTGGAACGACGCCACTCGCCTCGTCGCTCGCTTTACACCTAATTAATTACCGTAGTTATTTATAAAGAAAACAAAATCTTATGTATCTATTATTATTATTTCAATTAGTTATTCTAGTGAGCTGTCGCGTCACGACGTGCCTAACCGCAGATACCTAACTTACATCTAGAACATATTTCACTCGGCGACGTCGAGTGTGGAGGAACTGATACATGTTAGGGGATTTCCATAAATTACGGCACACGTTAAACGGGGGTCGACGACTTAAGTATGACGTCACTGTCATGTCAATCATAAAACGTAATTTATGGATGGCCCCTTATCTCAGCTCTCTCAGTTCAGCGTTCGACGTCTTGTAACACAATGAACATATCAAAATGTACGCCATTTGTATGTAGCGACAAGCCATGTCACTCCACATTGCATTTACCTCGCTCGAGTCCCCGCAGCGGCGAATCTCGCTTATCGCTTTCGCTTCGCTCTTATAGCTCCGTCCGATCACTGTTACATCGTTATAGGCAGTGTGGCATTCTAAGTTAAACCTGGACAAACTGGCACAATCGTCAATATTGGCATTATACAAACATATTACATATTACGTTATGAAAATAATACAATAAAAACGTATACACAGTGCAATGGAAATACGAATGTACCACACGGCCGTGAACATTATAATATATATTATATCATCAGGAAGCAGTCAAAGTGAAAATAATCTCATACAGAACGTCGTTAACTTCGTCGCGGAACCCACAAGAAATAAATTATATGTGGCCGGTTACAATAATAATAAAAGACAGTACTAAATAAAACATATATAGGTGTGCGTAGTTATTTATTGTGGGTCGCAATCGCGTGGTGTGTCTTATACAATATTTATTTAACTATATATGCATATATCGGAGAGGTATCTTCTGGGTCGATTGGGCGGTGCGGCCGGCGTCTGGAAGCATAAACAAACAAAAATGGCAAAAATCGTTGACCACAATGGTGGTAAGTGCAGTTAGCGTCGACGGCACCAGCACTGGCCGGCACCAGCACTGGCCTAAGTACATCTGCAACACTACACACACTACACAAAATGTATTCCTACCGTCAATCAAACTTATATTAATAAATAATATTTTATTTGGTCTTTCTATAAAAGTTACAAATATCATGCAAAACTGAAAGAGAATCGTATAAATTATATCATGCATTTTATATAACCAAAATCCCTGGAAGGTAACATTTTTATGAAAAATTTTAAATAACGTAAAAATATTAGCAATAATGTTATTTCAACAATATAACTATAACGACACATTGAAAAGAACATTTTGAACGAGTTATAGACTAATATGATCATAATATAAAAAAAATAACATATCTTACATTTAATAACAAACCTTGTATAACATTTTTATTCAGTAAAAGGTTAATGATTATATACTCTAAAATAAACAATTTGAAATGTATAATAAGTAACATGGTCATATGAATTATATATTATGTTAGTAATTTTATAAATTCTACAGCAACTAGAAAATATATGTAGACTTTCTAAAAAGATATTAAGCATGTTTTAATGATATGCCAGCCGAAAATAATTAAATTAAAAATTGTGCTAAATAGGGATTTGCAGCTTTTACCAAATCATTTTTATTAAATATATTTTTATGACTCTCTCCCAAATTAAATAAAAGTGCCTAGTTTCAACATATTAAGAACAATAAATAAAGACATAATAATTAATATATATAATGGATACAACATAATACCATAAAACATTATTAAGTTAATTTCATTAAATTACCTAATAACACTACAGATTCACACCACCCTACACACCATACTAAATAAAATATAGTTAACAAATATATAAAAAAAGTACAGATCATAGAAATAAATATATAGATCTATTCAATCTGACTAGGGCACATAATAAAAATTAAGTATAAAAAAAACTAAAACGTTGAAATGGATGATTAGAGACAGAGCTGTTTAATTAGATTACCGCCCAGGCATATTTTATACAGCGGGAACAGAGAAGAAAAAAAAGAAAAAGCGCAAATAATAAATAAAAAAAATTACATATTTAAAAAAGAAACAGGTCGGATAAAGCAAGAGGATACAAAAACAACACAAATTCAAATAAAGAACACTACTCACATTCACTGGTGTTGCGTGTGCTCGGGCGCGGGCGGGCCGGGGTACGGGTAGGGGTAGCCGGGGTACACGGGCGGGTACACGCCGTACTGGCCGTACTGCGGGGCCACGTTGCTGCCGGGAGGGGTGGGGTTGGGCGGCGTCGCCTGCGCGGCCGGCTGGGGCACGGTGGCCGGTTGTTGTGGCTGTTGCTATTGTAATTATTCATTCATGTATGTATTATAATATTAAGTGGAACACGGATATTATTTTTCTTTTTTTTTAATTTTAGTTTTAAACTGTATACTCAGTAGTAGGGTAAGCAGAGTGCCTAGTGCTAAAACAGTCAGCTCCCAACCCACCGCCGAATTTTGGAGATAGTGTGTTGAGTGGCAGAAATCGTTTTTTCTTGTAACAAGAAAAAAGATTTCTGCCACTGGAAATATAAACTTAAATAAATATTTCATCTCCTTGAGTGGGGATCAAACCCACAATCACTCGGTTTTACATTCACACGCAATGCCTCCAGAATGCGCCAGAAAGTGTTACACTAGGTTCCCTCTGCCTACCCTACTGTGTTTGGGATACAGCATGAAGCTGACAAAAGTAATATAGAATAAGAGATATAGGTTTTGGCTCACTTTAATCTTGATTCGCTCCTCGATGGCCTCGGCCTCCTTCATCTTGCCGATGCTGCGGTAGTATTCGGCCCACTGCGCGCTGTAGTCGGCGGCGGGCGCGGGCGACGCAGACTGCGCAGCGGGCGCTGCCGGCGTCGGCGTGCTGGGGGCCGGAGCTCCTGCTGGCAAAGTATAAATATATATATTTTTTTCTTTATAGACTGCACTACGTTCGCCACGCACTGTCTAATGTGCATGCGATATTTTGTGTTTAGTGATGGAATTAAATGCCTCATTTTATCTTTTTCCCAGTGCAAGGATATAAAAACTCACGTCTCGAACACTTTATTCCACTTAATAGGACTCGAATCCAAAACCGTAGTGCTCACGGTTTCGATGGTCATGGTGGGAAATCCATCAGATTCTTGCTATGAAATTTTGAGTTTATTTTTAAAACAATTAAAAGAAAATCTGCAATGCAATCTGCTAATTGAGTTGAAATATAGTTGCATGTTCATACAAACAAAAATGAAATGAAAAGTTTTTTATTTACATAACAGTATGTTCATACAATGGTACTGACACTAGGTGTGTTGTAGGTCTCATATACGATTTAACTATTTACTTCTTGTTGACACTCGTTGCACAAACAGATTAATAATCCAAAAAAAAACAGAGACGCACCATTCAATAATTTTAAAAATCATTTGCAAATAGATATTTACATATACAAACAACACAAGTGTATCAAAATGTGGACCTAAGAAAAGTATATCCAATAAGATATTTTACATAATATTCATAAGTAGTATAAAATTACCTTGCTGCTGTTGTTTAGCCTGCTGTTCAACTGCCTCGGCTTCCCTCATGAGTCCTAAGGAGCGATAATAGTCTATCCACTGCTGAGAGTAGTCTGGTTGGCCTGTTGCTGGATTTATTTGGACTTGTTGCTGTTGAATGAAAAAGAATTACTATTATTACTATCATAATATCGTCGTTGCGCTTGCCAAAACCGCTATGTGTTCTTAGTCAAGTTTTCAGGAGAGACAAAAAACTATCTTATTTATTAAATAATAGCTTTATCAAAAAATTATAAATGCAGTATGGTGACAAAATATGTTATGTTTGAACTGAGACACAAGCGAAAATGATAAAATGTACCCTTCATCTGCAATAAAAAAATTTAACCATTTTGATGCACATATCAGATTTGTCTTGTAACCACCATTTCTTACAAGTGAAAATATGCACATATCAGTTATGTAAAAGACCGGATACAGATACGCGGATTTATTTAATGTTATTATGAGAATAACAACAATGTTTTAAACTTAAAACAAATATGTATACTAATGATTAGTAATGATAAACATACGGAATTGTTGGTTTGGCCCTTTTTTACGTGAAAACAGTTAATCTGATAACGATAAAACAGTATGGTACTGGTATATTAATCTTATGGTTATTAATACTAATAATAATTGACAGAAAAATGTTTAATAGAAAACTCGAAGGGTTGTTAGAAAGTGATTAGGAAAGGCATTATTATCTTTATAGATAGACTAAGCCTTTATTGCTTATCCCTTAAATAACTAGGTAAATTTAATTTAAATAAGCAGAGCGCGACAGTATTTCACGCCAAAACACCGATTGGCCCTGAATAGGGCCCAGGTTCGGCTTCATATGGAGTACTCTTCTCATCTCTGGGC
>DWNA01000656.1:0-20447 GCA_018249835.1 Heliconius besckei | reverse complement strand
TAGATACTTTTAATCCTTTTGTTGGTTCATTTCAATAACTCAGATATTTTTTCTAATAATATGTCTCTACTTATTATTCTTTTTCATTATTTAAGCTTATATTTTCTTACTAATTCTATTGAAAGTTAAAAAAAAATTAATGAATATATTTATTAAATATTCTTATAGTTGAAGCAGGCGTAGCCGCGTCCGGGTCCACTAGTTGATAATATGTACCTAATTGCTTATTGTATTGACATCCGAACTGAAATCGTAATCCAAATTTCAGTACACATATACTGACACACACCAGCGCGGCTAGGTCAAACAAAAACTTAAAAATCTATTGTTTACTTCATTAGTAAAATTTGGAAATAAATTACTTCGCACTAAGATTTTGTGTAAACCTAAACCTTACCTTACCCTAGTTATTTTGTCGTCGTGGTGTAGGCGCACAGGTCATAAGCTTGTGACTACGCGACGGTTGTGGGTTCAATTCGAGATCAGGGTAATGAATCATTATTTATTAATATTTTCATATCTTCGCTTTGGGACCAAGGCGAAGCGTGGCATTGGGAACGGAGTGTGTTTCATAAACACTTTTCTAGAAAACGTAAACAAATCTGAAATCTGTCCTCTTTAAAAATGCAAAAAATTTTGTTACACAAATTTTATTTTAAGAAATAAAGTCAATCAAAAATGAATTTTCACAATCAATAAAAATATTCTCCTTTCCTTAAGTAAAATTCGAATCCACAACTAATTATTTCAACCATCAAAGCAAAAAACATAGTTACAGAGCTAAGTGGACATAAACATACATATATATATATATATATATATAATATATAGGTACATAAGAAAACGGTTACACTCAAGTGTCGGAATATTCCCAACTCGAAGTTCTAATCATACGATTAACAAATGTTTTCAACGGAAATTTTCTAATAATCTTTACAATATTGTGATAAACCTTGAATTTTTAATATGGATTTGTACATAAATAGATCAAATTAAGTTTTATTTTAATTGTATGGTTCAATTACTAAATTGTTTATTATACTTATTTGATTTCAAAAAATAATAATAGACGTTTGTCGCGGCGCAGGCGTGTGACTTTACGCGCGATAGATTGTGGGTTCGAATCCTACTCGAGGAAATGATATCCTGCACAAAGTAGGCCATGCAGAGATAACTTGGAATCCTAGTATTAAGACACTCCGTTACCATTAAAATACTTCTGTTGTCCAATTTCTGCCGAATTCTGAACGATTTTTTATTTTACGTTTTCAACTTAAGAAAGAAAATCCTTCGGATTCCAAAACTGACGAAATTGCTGGAGACAATTTATTTTTTATGTTTTCAAAAGCCATATATTTGTGATTATCAATTTACGAGAAATATGTAAAAGTTCAGACATTTTTTTTTATTTTCTCACAGTGACACCGCGGTGGACCGTTTATATAAAACATTTCGTAGATATCATGAGGATAACAATTATGAACATTTTGATTAGTTTTTTTATTTATTATATATTTTTTTAATAACTTTACGCTGTAATCCCACACTTAGCATAGCGGGCAGAGGGGAGACTTACGATCCTCATTTGCCGCTGAATTCTCCGAGCCTTGCGTGTTGATTTGACTTAACATAGAGTTTCCCTCGCCCACTCTATTAATATTTCTCTTACTCGCTCTGGTAAGAAGGCTGAGCGTGGCATTAAGTTCGCGATTTTGCATTGATTCATTCAATGCCTGAAGAATCCGGCGGAAAATGTAGAACGGAAGTGTCTTAATGAGAACGAAGTGTCGTGGAGAAAAAGAACGTGAAGTCGACATATAAATAAATAAGAATTTCCTCAATCAGAACTCAGGACTGGTTTTCAAATCAAAATAGAATCATCAAAATCGGTTCACTCAGTTGTAAATTCTAAGGTAACAAACATAAAAAGATACAGTTGAATTGATAACTCCTTTTTATTGAAATCGGTTAAAAATATTTTTGATAATAATTTTATTGTAGCTTAAAATACTTACTGAAGTACTAATATTGAGACCACCATAGCACAAGCTCGATTCACGGAATGCCTCGAGTATTCGGCGGTAAGAACGGAAGTGTCTTAATGAGAACGGAATGTCTTACCACTAGGTTCCCAAGTTCCCTCCGCCTACCCTGCGATAAGCGGTATACAGCGTGAAACTATAAAATACACTCCATTTAGTTAAGTACTAAGCAGACTCTCCACGTAGGAGAAGTTCAGAGTAATAATATAGAGTCGTTGTGTTGCAAGCTCGTAACTGGGTCACCCAAACAACGCAACGGGTTGAGAACGCTTATATACCTACGAGTTCAGTACAAATAGTAGTAGTAAGTAAGTGAAAAGATCCGCATTCAAATCCTTCTTGCGTTTATCCTTTGGTAGAAATTATAATTAATAAAATGGTAATTAAGATATTAGTAAAAGTATTTTACCTATATATTTTTTTGAATCACGCCAAAGAAAACTTGTGTTAAGCTATTCTATTCCCCAAGTACCGCTCCATTTTTGAGACATTGCATATTGAACTAAACGTCACGCTTTGTTTTTTAACCAGTGGGGGATATGAAAATATTTTATTCGTTTGAGTGGGAATTGAACCCACAATCGACGTGATTACTATTCGTCGGGGTTAGATGCTACGCGCCGCGACTACCTCGTCCAAAGTTTCTGCCGAAAGATTTTGTTTGTGTTGTGTGCTGTGTTCGATCCCCACTTATTAATATTTTCGTTTCTTCGCTCCGGTAACGAAATAAAACGCGGCGTTAAGTTTCGCCATTCAACATGCAATGCCTTCAGAATTCGGCGAAAAGTGAGAAACGGAAGTGTCTTAATGGGAACTAAGTGTTTTAACACTAGGTTCCCAGGTATCCTCTGCCTACCCTGCTGCATGCGGGATACATTGTGAAGTTAAAACAGACGAAGTAATTTGTCAGACAAAATATGGCCTGGTGCTTTGTTATCCATATCCAAATCTAATAGCTCTAAATTATATAGAAATGAAGGAGTAGAGCGTTTTCACTTTAAGTTATCTAGCCCATCTTAAAATAAACGCAAAATAATATTGAACAACTAATAACAAGAATTTTACCTACTAATTGCTAAAATATATCCATTATATTTCAAGGTTAGGACTTGGCCGGTGCGTCTTCTTCATTTCCTACAATAATACCAATTATAACAGCCTGGTCTGACTCAGGGCGGTACGTTACTACTCAATCTGATTTAATTGGCCATAATTGTGGTGTCGCGTGCGGGGGTCCGGGGGTACCGGGGTCAGGGGGACAGGCTACAGGGGGACGAACTCTTAACCCGGACAGATTAGCTAAATCACATCACTAGCCGTATCTGTTACAAAAATCATCTACATCAACATTGCTAGAGCAAGTATTTTGTTTGTATGAGCGTTTGTCTTTGCTCAGCCTTTCTTTTAGTCTTGGTATTTTCTTTTATTTAACAAACTTAAGTAATATAATTATACATATTGAATTTATTTTGGTTAAGTCAGTACAAGATATCGAGTAGATAAGACCATCTCGAGTTTATTTGTCGCTCATATTTACTTTAGGTAATGTAATTTTTATCAGATAATAATATACCTAATATTTATTATCAAAATCATATTAGAGACTAGAATCTCCTATCATATCCGTCCATCCTTCGGGACCTCACCAATTAAATACTAAATGAAAAAATCGATGACAATTCAAACTAGCTAGGAGGCGAGGCGGTCGCCGTCACGCCGTCATCGCTGGCACTCCACCACTGCGCCCGCGCGCCGCCCGACGTCCGTATTGTATGACAATAAATAATTGGCATCTGTATTCTTCTTTTGACGAGATCTCCGCTCGATCCATTATGTGTAGCCGAGCGCCTGCCGCGGCATTTGGACGCCAGTGACGACGCTCCCGGTCCTCGTCTCCAGAAACCAACGATGAACGCCTCAGATCGAGGTACGTTTCACGGTTACGTTCACGCTGGTTCACGCAGTTCACGTGTGACGTGAAGCTCTTATCCCGCAAGGTTACAGTCCAACTAGCACAGGTCGGAAGTGCGATCTATTCTCCGTGAATGGCTAGGTCACTACGATCATAATGACCAGAGGATAGGGGAGAGGATTGCGAGCGTCGAGTGCCTCTTGTTCAGTGCTCGCAGTGGGCTGTCCTCGAGGCGGTGTCGCCCGTAAGTATGGAAGAGTGAAGACGACATGGCGGACAATGCTACTGGTATGTATGTATATATATATTTTAAAGCCCAATTTGGATATTCTGGATACCTTGCACTTAGCCCCAAAATTTTGTATTTTTTACATATACTGCTGATAAGAAATTTTTATACTATCGATTTACTTCCAAACGGGTGTGGCTGTCCGCTGGAACGGCTTTTTGTGAATGTCTGTACACAATAATGGCTGTACGCAGTTTATAATTATGTGGTCTAACAATGTGTTTATCATTTGAATGTTTTTTTAAATCAAAATACAAGTAATATTAAGCGAAAAAGATATTTACTTACATATATGAAATTTATATTTTCATATATGTAAGTATACATATATGCTTATTAGTTAAGTAAGAGCTCCAATAAGAGTGCCCGACAGTCGCGTGATGTACATTCATAAAATCGGTCCATTGACTATGTATATACAAGTACATATACTGATGTCTCAATTAGTTTTCACTAAAATTTATTATATTAATAATTAATAGTCCATTTAATAAATTAATGCTAGTTTAGTAATAAATGATATACTAATTCAATATTAATAACCATTTCTTGTTCTTTGTTCTTGCGTGTATTTTTTATTTGTTGTTTTTGTGTTATTTGTGTTATATACGGTGTGAATTTGAGATTAAGATATAAGAAGAGAAAATAAAAACATATTTGTTTTTAATAACAACCTATTTCTATTATTGATATGTTTTAAATTTCTTCTGCTTTATATTCTAAAACAATAAAAAAGTTACTTCTATACAATTAGACTTCAAATTATGTTACTACAACTATTTATACAAACATTATACATTACATTACACAAATTATACAATTATACATCCAAATATACACACACACACACGAAACACAAGTAGCTGGTGTATAATAGTTCTCAAAACGAGTCAATTTTGTCGTCCACTAATTTCGCGGCGGCAAGTGCTCCGAAGTTACAAGGGGAGGCACAGGATTAGCGCCTCATCCGGCTAACAATTGACGATTTGTTAGGGCTGGCTATGCGTTGTACAAATTATATATTTTTTTATCTAAGGCGGTCGAGACGCAGGGGCTCAAGGGTGTGGGTTGTGGGTTCGATTTAATTGTTATTTATTAATATATATATTTACGTTTATATTTCCATTTCTTTGCTCTGGTGTCGGGGCAAAGCGCGGTGTTGAATTCTGTCAGTCAACACGCAATGCCTCCAGAATTCCACGGAAAGTGGAGAACGGAGGGTCTTAAAACAAGGTTTCCTCGGCCTACAATGCTGTGTGCAGGATACAGCGTGAAGCTGATAAGATTTATTTTTTTGAATTTTCCTATCTTTTTTCCGCCACTCAACACGCAATATTTCGAAAACTTTGGGGAAAAATGTGGAACGGAATGTCTTAACACTAGGTTCCCTCTGCCTACCATGCATGTTATTGCATAGCATGTCTCGAAACTTGCTATGTGCGGGATATGTGAAGCTATAAGAGAAAAGAAAACAAATTTTCTCATATTATATCGCCCATGTACAGACAGCGATCAATTATAATTTTATTATATGTAGATTTCTGTAGGTTAGAACTCGGGGGAATGAATTGCTTTTACTTTCTCCCTCTGGTAACAAGACAAAGAAAAATACAATCTATGAAAAATATAAAACTAGTGCTCAAAATAATTACATAAATGTTTATATATTTACACACATAACATTCTAATACTAGGCGGGTTACTCTTTTAATATTTCTAATTATAAAGTTATACACGTAGGATACTTATAAAATATTGTTTAAAATGAAAAACTCTCAAGTAAGTTAACTAATTGTAAACGTATGTTTTTATGTTTTAAACATACACAAATAAATGTAAGTTCCAATTACAGTTAATTAAAAAAAAAGATTTCTTTAATAAAAACAATAAAGTTTTATCGTCGCATATTACAATTTAATTAACTAATAGTACTAGACTATAAAGAACTCCAAAATACTAATAGAAAGAACTACAAAATACTAATAGAAAGAACTACAAAATACTAATAGAAAGAAATAAAAAATACTAATAGAAAGAAATAAAAAAAAGAAGTAAAATCCTCAACTAAGCCAAAAGTCATAAAAATAATGATTTATCACAAATTTTTTTTCCATCTACCACAGAACACCATGACTATGATTAGACCAGAATAAATACTATAATTAAAGTTTTTCGATTAATTTTATACTTTTTGTAGAAACTTTAAAAAAAAATGAACGCAGCAGGATTTGAATGCGCGCCTGATGAAATCTGTCCAATCTTTCTGACCAGTAAGCATCTTATCCTCCTATGTCTTAGCGGTCAGAGCGCTTGGACGGTTTCTAAGAGGCGCGGGTACAAATCCAGATACTTTCAATTTTTTTATACTTTTTCTAAAAACAAAAACGCGGTACAAATTATATCTTATATTTGAAAAGTATAGTTAACATTCAACAACGTCAAAAATTATATACACTTTATCCGGCACATAGCAATGCGGAAAGAACCTGGTGTCAAAACACTGTGTACTCCACTTTCCGCCAGACATTGTGTGTTGAGTGGCGTAACAGAACACCGCAATTTGTCTTGCCAAAGCGGGGAAATATTAGGGAAGCTTTAACCATTCATATGAAACTAAGCTCAACCAATACAAATGTATTCACAACCTAAATGGATTCATTCCCTCCCTAATGTAGTAATCGAACCCATAACCACTCTGTCGCTAGACACTATTCTACCACCATTTATACAAACATAACCATTCCCAATAAACCTAATAGCAAAACAACGATAAATTACTATCAACTACCATCAAAGAACTAAAGTAGCAGTTTCCCCATTTACAGCCAATAATTATAGGATAGGATAGAAAGAATCTATCGAAGTAGTCTTAATGCGGACTTCCTGTGTTCTTTCATACTGTATATTACAATTTCCTCGGCATTGCATCGCTGGTACCTACGAGTATCTACTTAGAAGTAAATGGTGAGGAACTGGAACTCAATGAGAGGAGACACGCACTATTTCACTGTAAGCGTGTTCTATTAGAGCTACTTTACGTTACACTGTTTGTGGTTCATTAGAGGAGTTGCTGTACCCCGTGTATAGGAGGGTGATAGAGGGAACCTGGAACTAAGTGTTAAGACACTCCGTTTGTATTAAGGCACTTGTGTCGAATTCTGGAGTTGAGACTTGAGAGGTAGCTCAACGCTGCGATTTGCCTCGGTGATAGACCTAAGCAGAAAATATTAAATATATATTTTTTTCGGGTGGGAATCGAACTTGTCAAGTTTACATTCACACGTTCGTGCCACTGCACCACGACTCAATTGTTATGTACAATTTGATAACTTAGTTTGTATTTTGATTATTAAAGTGACTCTATGTTTCTTATGGAAGTAGATCAAGGACCGTATCTTAGCTATAAATATTATTATATATATATTAAAGTATTTAATAATAGTAATTTAATAATAATAATAATTAAGAATTAACTTTGTTAGTAGTATCACTAAATATTTATGTGTTAATCTAATTTTCTCAATTATTTATTTTATTACTATAAAATTTAAGACAGTCGTGGCTGATCTCTAGGTTGTTTCAGAAGGTCAGGAGATCAGCTAAGTTAAACAAATGCTTAAAAAGATAATATTATATCATCACGCTAATATTATAAATGTGAATGTAAGTTTGTTTGTTATACTTTCACGCCAATAACTACTCAACCGATCATCATGAAAGATTTACACATTTCTTGGAGGTATTAGAAAGGACGTTTTATTAATAATACTTCATATAAAAAAATACTCGTATGTATTATGCTTTGGCTATAATATAAATAAAGGTTTAAGCGAGCGAAGCTGCGGTTGAGTCTCTAGTAAAAAAAATATTATAAGTAATATATTTAAAAAATTCCTATAACGAAGAGAAAATATTAAAACGAATTTATACGAAAATATAATTTTTATAGTCTAGCAGAAACATTGCCAACTCATTAAATATTATCGTCATTAAATTGTATTTAAAAAAGAAGCTTTTGCTAAAAGCTACTTGTTTTTCGTTCTAAAGATTAAATAAAATATATCTATATACACATTTAAGACAACAGCACAATGTATAGAAACGCGATGGTTGCAAGTTCGATTCCCACTGAGAGGAAGAAATTATTTTATTTCTTGCTCTGGTAAAAAGATAAGGCACGACGTTCGTGTTTGATTATGACTTCCACCACCTCAACACGCCATCACGCAAAGACGGGCAGTACGTGGGGAACGGAGAGTCTTAACACTAGGTTCCCTCTGCCTACCCTGCTTTATGCGGGATAAAGCATAAAATTAATAAAAAACAATCTGACTTTAATTTTAATTTTTTAAATAATTATAACTTTAGAGTGTAACAATAGTATATATTATAATCTAAACATAGATATATGGTATTCCCACAAAAAGCCCATATAAATATAATCATCTAATCCAGTTAGGCAAGTTGACGTGGTGGTCATTTGAGATAATTTCCTTGTTGACTTTAGTACTTGCCGGACCGTTTTTAGAGAGGAAACCATTCAGTTTGTTTGTCACCAACGTCGTTCTCTTATGAGGTACATACATTATTCATTTTATTTTACAGCCACTTTGAAGTTTCAAGGTGGTTTATGGGATAAAATATATGCAGATTTGAGGGTTTTTTTTCGCTCTGGTAATGTGACAAAGCGCGGCGTTGAGTATGAAGATGATTTAGGATGTAAGTGATTTAACTTTAAAACATGTGGGAATTTACTATAGATTATCACACAGATATTGAGTTAGATAATTTACATTCTAAGAATACGATTTATGTATTCTTAATAGGATATTTATTTTATACTATTTAACGAAATAGTATAAAATATTTTTACCCATAAATAAAATACGAAAAGAATTGAAAATATATAGAGCGAGGAAATGAAAACATTAAATAGTTTATTACTTTCAGTGGGAATCGAACACATAACCTCTCGTTTACAGTTGCACCCTTTTGTACCAGCTGTGGCACAACTGGCTATATCTTATAAAAGCTTTAGATATTCCCATTTGACCAGGCGAGTGAAGCCGTAGGCCAAGACCAGTGTATCATATATGTGATAAAAGAGACATTAGTTGTAAAAGAAAACCAGGTGACACTCAACACTTATATAAAGGCGTGATATAATACGTTTAAAGTGAACATTATATGTTCTTTTGGTCATTTACACTAACCTGTAGGGTTGTGGGTTCAATTTAGGAGGAATAAATTATTCTTTCTCTCTGATAAAAAGAATAAGCGCGATGTTGAGTTCCGTCTGTGCGTGCGTGGCTACAGAGTGGTGTTAGATAAAAGTAGTAATAATATCGAAATTAAATAATCATAACGGATATATTATATACTCGTACTAATGGACCCGAACGCGGCTACGCCCGCTTGAACTATACGAATATTTATTAAATATATTTATGAAATTATTTTCAGTTTTCAATAGACAGATTAAGCAAGCTCATTTTGGGTGACGTTTTCTAACAACAAACTTTGCAAATTGTTGCTTAGCAACGGTCGCATAGCGACGGTTGTTATTAACATGGCGGAATAAATTGCATGTCAAATTAATAAGTATGTTTATCCATACCTATATTATAAATTCGAAAGTAACTTTGTCTGTCTGTCTGTCTGTCTGTCGTAAAAAGCAGACTAATGAGAAAAAAAATATCCTATGTTCATCCCGAGACCCTCAAGTATCTTTATATGAGTATTTTATCACAATTTAATAAGCGGTTTGGGCCTGATTGCGTAAAAGACAGACAGACAGACAGAGTTACTTTCGAATTTATAATATAAGTATGGATGTAGGTTGAAACATTTCTTGATTAAAATATTACAAATACGAAATATTTACGAGTAATTAAAAAAGTGAAGAATGTAACTTCTTATTTTGAATAAAATTATTTGGGTTCAAAGACCCACACCCGTCACGTTACAGTCCCACCCTTGTGCCTTAGTACCAGTAATTAATTGATATTATTAATCATAAAAGGTAATTAAAAAATGCTAACTATTTTACAATTATTATTAATGATTAATTTTTCTGAACGCAATCGATATGCCTCAACTAATTGAAACAACACGCAGTTAATAATACGTGTAAATTTTTTTAAGTTAATTTATTATATTATAAGAAGAGGCGAACAAAATTGGAGAATTTATAGGTTTGTTATTACTTTCTTAGCTTCGCGCAACGGTTGTGAGTTGGAATGCCGATAGAGAAAATTAAATATTTAATATCTTAATTTCTTCGCGCTTGTGACGAGGCAAAGCGCGGCGTTGAATACCGCCACTTGACACTTACGCCTTGAACATTGACGGAAAGAAGGGACCGGAAGTGTCTCTATGGGAACGGAGTGTCTTGACACAAGCTCCCAGGTTCCCTCTGGCTGTTATGAGTGCGGGATACAGCGGAAATCTGAAAACAAAAATAAATATACCTAAGGCGCATGAAACATTCTAGCTACTTAAAGTAACTGGCCCGACTCTGAACCACATTGGGTGACATCAAACGAGTATCGTGATCTCTGTCACCTTTTTATCTAAATAAGCTATCCAATACAAAAAGTTATTTTTAGTTCGAATCAATTGTTTCTGAAAATAGCGCGTGTAACCAAACAAAGTCTTCTACTTTATAATCATCATCATCATCTTCATCATCATTAGTTATTATTAATGATTAACTTCTCTGAACATTATAATATTAGTTTTAAGGATACATCATCCAAGACGTAATTACTTGACAAAATAACAAACCAAATCAACTTTTGGGGTTCTTAAATTTTATTACAATTGGTAAGAGGTCATATAAATTAACACCACATAATATACTCGTAGGTCAGTAGACAAGAGTAGGTCCGTTGACAACGGCACACGTTACAAATAAAATTAATATTGATTTTAACTTATTTATTTAGTTAGAAGCCAGTCGTGGCAACAACAGCTTGTGGGTTCGATTTTCACTAAAGGGAATTAAATATTTTATATTTTAATTTTCCCGCACCAGTCAACACGCAATGCCTCCGAAAAGTGAGGAATGGAAGTGTCTTAGAAGACACTTCGTCTTAACGCTAGGTTCCCTCTGCCTACTAGAAGCTTGAAAAAATACATTAACATATATCTTTAATTTTATATACCACGATACCTTAACTATCGGGCCCGATAGACTTATTCCTGCCCGGAGAGTTCCTACCCGGGCTTTCCTTGTATTGTGTATACAGTGATGTATATTGTAACGAGGAGTCTATGGGATGGTTTTTAATAGTTTAGCTAATCTATAATATTTATATAGTATATTTAGATCGATTGTAGCGATTAACATTTTCAAGCTATTCCAGAACCTACTGAAATATATATACAAAACTTTATCCATATCCGTCCAATCGTTTAGTGTAACAAGCACAGGCACAGAATAAATAATACAAATGAGAGATTCACAAAATACAAAAAAATAATCGACATTGTTTTTAAACGGCGGATATTTTGAAGAGAGTCAAGCGTTGCGTGTTATTGAACACATTATGTTCAATTCCTAGTTAGAGTTATCACTTTTTTCATACAAAAAAGACAATATGGTAATTAAAATTGCGTAACGCGATGCGCGCGCGCACGCTACCGTCTACAAATTGTATACAGCTATATATAATTTCTATTTCACTATTAACTATTATTATAGGCTTATGAAGAAATATTAATTAATAAAAGCATTTTATAAGTGCATCTGCCTGATTGCAATCATTATTTAAAATTGTAATATTAAGTGATACTTTCGGTATCTGTATTCAATAGGAGGTCTGGGGAAGTGGAAATTCAATTACACGTAAAACTTACTGAATCCCTTGTAAATCAATGGTACGTCTGAGTGTCAACGCGATGGTTGGAGGTTCGATTCCTATTGATCGGATGATTTTCACGTCCTCACTCTGGTAAAAAGACGAAAGGGGAAATATCTCCAAAATTAGACAGTGCGTTGGGAACGAAGTGTCCTTACATTAGGCTCCCTCTACGTACCTACTCTACTCTAGGCGGTATACAGCATGAAGCTTAGAGAAAATTGCGTAGCGTGGACCCAATTATCTATATTGAAGGCCAAATATAGTGTACCTACGCATACATAGCGTAGGTACACTCGTATGTGTGTATGCAGTAATAAACTGTTATTCAACAAGAACAGTCTTTCATTAGACGTCCCGAACATTACATGGCGAACCTGCCAGGATAAATATACGTCTAATGACTATAGTCTTTTTCACCTACATCTACCCTCTTACAAGATTGTATTAACAATAAATATATTTTTCCTCTTTTATTCGTGCTTTCCGCAATATATTCGGTTCAGTGACTTTTAGCCAAACGACACTATGTATGTTTTATTCATTAGATACTACTAAGTAAATATCTGAAGAACGAGCTCAGTGGCGTGCCATTGTAGAGGCCTATGTCCAGCAGTGGACGAAGACAGACTGATGGTGATGATGATGATGATGAAGTAATAGACTTAAATTGACACGACCACATCGTACTCGTATCGTAGTGACTTACGAATATGTGACTGAACGCTATAGTTGTGTGTTCAAATCCTACTCAGGGTATATTTGTCATCACTATTTAAAGATAGACATAATATAAAATATATATTGTAAATTCTCCCCGAATTCGTGGATAGAACGCGCTACTTTCATGTAAAGCTACAACCACATGACTATAAGGCACACAGTTAATAAAATAATCCACCCATCTTAGCTTCCAACGCTCAACTGACCTACCTTACATATAGAATGGAACACACTCTCACTCCCAATCAAAGGATATTGTATACACTGACATAATGTACAGTCAATTTAAAAATATGTATTGTCGAGTGTAATGAATTTGCAACTTTTGCGTACTAAGCCATATTTAGATAGATAGATATAATAGGGAAATAGAAAATTACAGATTATTAGTATTTTTAAAAGTTTTTCGTTTCTCCAATATGGTTAAATAAGGCGTCATGTCTGCCGTAGGAAAAAACTTTATTAAGAAAATTCGTTTTCCACTCTTCCCGTGTTGATTGACGGAATTAAGCGCCTCATGCGTTTTTTATTATTACCGGAGCAACTTTATGAAAATAGGTAATTCTATTTTCGCTAAGTCAGACGCCTTGACTGCCTTTTTTTTCTTAACAAAATTTTCACAAAATCAGAAAGGGTGAGGTTTATTATTAGTTCCGCTATCCTATTTTGCCAATATGGGTGAAATTGATGAAGCCAAAAAGGTATTATGAATTAACATTCATGTTTAAATAATAGAAATATATTATTTTTTTCTTCGTCAATTTATCATTCAAGTATCTGTAAGGACTAATTGAGGACTGTATATTTTGAATATATTTTCTTTGTAAATCAAACGATGTCGTCAGGTAGTTGGTACGATTTGCATTGTGGGAAATTTCCATTCTTAACATTTTGAAAGACTTTAAAAAGAAAAAAATATTTCCTTATAGAAAACGTATTAATATATCAAATAACGTTAACATTATTTATGTTTGTTAAAACTAAGAAATAGAATTTCGGCGTAGCTAATAGTTTTTTATACGTTTTCTAAAGAAAAGTAATTTTCATTCTCTCTCTCCGATAACAACATAAAATGTAGTGGTGAGTTTGGCTACTTAGTACACAATGTCTCGACATAAAGTAAGGAACAGAGTATTATCTCTCTAAATACCCTGCCATTCGTGTGATACAACATAAAGCTAAAATGTATGTTTTAGCTTTATATTGTATATAGAGTTATCTCTACCATATAAATTCCATTATTACAGACGGATACATCCGTAACTGCACGCCGCCGGCCATCGACGACTTCCCGGCCGGCTTCTTCACGGAGTTGCAACGCCAGCACGGCGCCATCGTACTCCACGCGTTCATCTCTATATACCTTTTCGTAGCGCTGGCGGTGGTCTGCGACAAGTTCTTTGTACCTGCTGTTGATAGAATATGCACGGGTAAGGGCTGGGTTGAGACTAATATATAGTAAAGTTTTGCTTGCTACATATCTAATCTACCAAGGTCATATTGCGTATACCCAATGCGCAATATAGCCAACCCAATTTTCTGAACAATTCTACAAGATACCTAAGTTTATTATTGAAAATATTTCCCCTTTTCCTAGAAAACATGGAGATTTAGGGATATTTTCTTGAAAATATGTATAAGTGTTTATTTCTTCAGCATTAAACATGACAAACGACGTAGCCGGCGCTACCTTCATGGCGGCGGCTACGTCCGCCCCCGAGCTCTTCGTGAACGTGATCGGGACTTTCATCACAGAGGGTGACATCGGAGTCGGGACTATTGTGGGCTCAGCTGTTTTCAACATACTTGCTGTGGCCGCTTGCTGTGGTATAGGGGCTGGGATGGTATACAAATTTAGATTTGAATAATTTTTTATCCTTATTCTGCGAATAGGTGTTTATAAAATGATACGTTACAATAAATATTATTGAATTTTAATATTTTAGTTCTGACTGTAAAAAAAGTAAAAGATTTTTATGACAGCTTAGTAGTTTATCAACCTCTGCATTCATTCCAATTAAATTTTCTTCTGAAATATTGCCTTATACGCTAACCTTCTTTTCATTATATTTCAGGTGGTACCTCTTGATTGGTGGCCGCTAACAAGGGACTGTCTCGCATACGGAATTACAGTTTCAATACTTATCTGTATAATGCACGATGAGTACGTACAGTGGTACGAGGCATTCTTGCTTGTCATGTTATACGGTGTTTACATCTGTATCATGTACTATGATAAGAGTATACAAAATTTTGCTAAAGGTAGGGTACTTTTAGAAACTGTTTTGAATTTTACCATTTTTGTAGTCTTATACGAATTCTCACAACAATTAAAGTTTATTTTACCATTTATATTATTAAATGTATTCTATTATAGGAAGCTGGAAATGTGTTTCAAATATGATTAAGAAAGACAGTGAAAAGCAAGATTCGGTGATGAATGTAGAAAATGGTTTGTATAATTTTCAGATTAGTTTCGTACATGAGCAACTGTATACAGCCGAATCATATTTTTTTGCCGGCTTAACACTTACTATGACATTAAATAGCAATAGTAAATATTTAAAGTCATTTAAAATTTTAGATATTACATTTATAAGCATTATAATATTTATAAAAATTACAGAAAACAAAGAAATCAAGACATCCCCAACAGATCATCATCAACACAATGGCAATGTCAAAAATGTATCACTCTATTCAGATGTCAATGAAATGATAACTCCTCTACAAATAGAAAAAATAAATAGTGACGATGATAATGAAACTAAACATAGCGATATGGAAATAGTGCACCAGGAAGAAACAAATCAAGGAAACGTTGAAGAAGGAAATAAAGACACTCCAGATGAGTACCGCCACTCACTGTGGAAATGGCCTTCTGGAAGAAGTAAACTAACTAAGGTAGTTTAGTAATATCACGATAATTGCTATCTTTTTCGGAGCTTCACGCTCCTCCTTTGCCTAATGTTATGATACTCCGTTCCCCATTTTCTGCATAACTTTTCTAGACCGTGCGTGTTGAGAAGCAGGGCTCAACGCCACACTTTCCTTGTTACCAGGGCGAGGAAATGAAAATGAATTATTCGTACAAGTGGGAATCCAATCCTCAGTTACAGCGTTCCCAGCCGACCATTGTGACGATGTGCAACGACGGCCTCTATACTTCTTATCAACATGAAAAAAAAAATCTGTAGCCGCCATTTTCATTCAATTGTTTTCATAATAATATTAATTATTAAGTAATAAAACATTTTTGCATTTATTTCAGACCACATGGATAGTAACGTGGCCAATACACTTGGTATTCCTCTTCACGATACCAGATTGTGAAAAACCCCGTTTCAAAAATTGGTTTCCTCTAACATTCATTATGTGCATAGTTTGGATAGGATCGTTATCCTATATCGTTGCTTGGATGATAACTATTATTGGTATGTTCAATGTTTGTATTATCAGGGACGTTTTTTTTGACATCTCATTACTTGAATTGTTACGCATTTCACATTCTACTGCTAAATTATTTTATACGTTAAAATATTTTTAGTCAAAGCGTAATGTCATTGTGTCCGAAATCTTGCTTGTTCTCGTTCCCATAGAAATTTCACGACTTTACTTCCTACTTCCTTTATACTTCCATACATATACCTACATGCCAAATTAAAGCCTGTTAGATTCAGTAGTTGCGACTATACATTGTCTTTGAGTGACTTAGTAAAATATCAATGAAATATTTTTATATACGCTTAAAGAATATCATTAAAATATTTAATTAAGTAAGTAATGTTCTTATCTCGTTTCATAAATAACGGTATTAAAACTATTATCTTTATAATTTTGTAATTATTTAAATTAGCCTTTCTTTTAAGGTGATACTCTGATGATACCTGACTCTGTAATGGGGATTACATTCCTCGCAGCAGGTACCTCAGTACCTGAAGCTGTTTCCAGTGTGATTGTTGCAAAACAAGGTAAGTTATATGTTGTACAATATTTTTAAAAGACTATTTTTTAAATTAATTTTTAGAAAACATAAAATTATAAATTACCGGTTTTTGTTAACTAAACGTATTAACAGTTGGGTTTGCTTTTTCATAAATACTTTAGGTAGGTTGAGAACAGTGGATGAGGCGTAAGAGGTATGCAATGATTGTAGCGCGAGTGGCGCTTAGCGAGAATTCTCTGGATATTCCACTAGGGACAAACTGTGAAGCTATTAGAAGCATATTTCTATCAAACTCTTATGTACATTTAAATTGCAGGTCACGGATCAATGGGTATAAGTAACTCGATAGGATCGAACACATTTGACATCTTACTGTGTCTGGGGCTACCATGGCTCATCAAGGCGTCATTGACTCCAGCTGAACCTGGCAACTACTGGGTTAGATATCTGTTATATGTTACATAAGTACTTAAAAGCGAATTGGCTAAGCGAATCTTCTAAAGCGATTTTACGCCTTGCGACCTGTGGGCCCGTTGTTTAAATATGCCTTATCACTTTGCAATTTCAATTGAACATTGTGTATTAATTTTTAACTCTGCCAAGTTTATTAAAATTTTCTAATTTCCTGCTAACTTTTGGTTGATATATACAAAAAAGTGATTTTCATATTTAAATAAGAAATAAAAATAAAAGTTATGCTATGCTTTGCGCAATTTTGTAACAAATATTGTTTTGTATAATTTTTCATTTTGTCATTAGGTGAAGATTAATTCGATGGGTCTTGAATACTCTGCTATATCGCTACTGTCCACCCTACTCTTGCTGTATTTGACTTTCTGGTTCAACAAGTTTAAGCTGGACGCGGCGGTAGGGAGGGCGTGCCTGGCGATGTACGCCATGTTCTTAGTGCTCGCCACTCTTATAGAGCTAAATGTGTTCTTCCCAGTCAACGTGCGCACTTGCAGGAGAACCGACCTGAAATCTTAGAAGCGGAGAAGTAGTCATCTGAGCCTATCCACCAGTGTCAGTGTCTAACAGCCGGAGTGTCTCAGCTCTCCGGTGGTGTCCACAAACCGAGCAACTTACTTTTATTTTGGAAAAGTGATCCTAAGCAATAAATAGTAGAGACAAAGCTAATTAGATAAGTTACATTGATGATATTAATAATTTAAGCTATTCTAAACTAAACGCAGTAGATTTTACGTTAGGATATTTTTTATGTCGACATAGTGTTGTTATTTTTTAGAATTTATTTAAAATTTTATGAAACGTTACAAGTTCTGGTCTGGTTGTTCGAGCCCATTTAAATTTTGCCCATTTAAGCTTGGATATTGATTATTGTACCACAATCTTATTTCCATTTACCTTCATTTTTCATTTCAAATTAATTATTATTTGGCGTTTAAATAGTTTTGAGACAGGTCTGTTTTGTAAATAAATACACAAGTACATGTAATGTATCAGATTTTAAGAAGTATTAAATATATAGATTTTTATTTTTTTCATTTATTTCAATGTTCCTCTAGTATATTAGTATATTATATAGGATGACATCTGTGAAGAATTTCTTGATGCGTCCGTTTCTTGATATAGTCAAGGAAAAGAAGCTTGGGAAATAAAAAAAAAATACCACTTAATTTTTTCCGCATATATGCAAAGGGAACCTAGCACTAATAAACCCTATTAACCGAGTACCATATTTTTTTTCGAAAGATTGCGTGTTAAGTGGTGGAGCTCAAGACCGTGCTTTGTCTTCTAACCAGGGCAAGGAAATGAAAACAAATAATTTCTCTGAGTGGAATTCGAACTCACAACCGACACATATTATGTCACACGCTGTGCCGTTGGACACCACTCTTGGACTTAATTCTAGCTGACTAGAGTCTATGAACGTGATACAGAGGAGAGCCTTGCGGAAGGTGGGGATCTCTATCCGCTACATGCGGCATACGGTGCGAATTTTAAAGAAACCTTATATCACTTCTATTTATAGGTGTGGGTTATAATATAAGAAATACAGTTAAGATAAAATCATAGAAAACGAATATTATTATTTTTTTAAATAAAAGTTAGAAGCCATCGACGCAGGGGCACAAACGTGCGATTGTAAACGCGACAGGTTGTTGAAATTAAATATTAAATATTTTTATTTCTTCGCGTCGAGTCAATAGAGTCGAGGCAAAGCGCGGCGTTAAGTACCGTCTTGTAACAAACAATGCCTCCAGGATTTGGTAGAAAATGGGATCGGAAGTGTACTAATGAGGAATGGAGTGAGGAGAACTGGTTCCTAGGTTCACCCGCCTACCCTACTCCGTGCAGGATACAGAGATGGAGCTAAAAATAAATAAATAAAAGTCACATATAATTCATATTTGATATAATTTATTAAATCTAATTGAACATTTGTTACTTTATACCTATAATAATCGTATATGAACAAATTGTAAAGAAAATTAAAAACTAACTAAAATTGTTGTTCCTTTGCGTTAGTAAATCCGTCTCTAAACAGATGTCGTCTATGGGTTTCTGTAAAAGAAATTTCAATTATTAGCATAATGTGGTATAAGCAGCGCCTGACTGTAAGCGCGATGGTAACAAGGTAGAGCGCGGCATTCTGTTCCCTAACTTAACACACAACGGTTCGAAAAGTCGGTGCGGACTATTTGAACACCTTTCTATTCCGCCTATCCTGCTGTATGGGGGATATAGCACGAAAAAAAACTTACCATATATTCAGAAAGTATACGTAATCCCTCCATTTCCCGCGCGTGCAGCTCGATGTCGTGTTGCGTGAGGCGAGGACGGCGGCAGTACGGACTTTGAGGCGGCAGCCACCGATGGACTAATGGAGTTAACAGATCTCGATGGACCTTGAAAACAAATAAAACATCTTTTATTACATGTATACTTTGGTACTATTTTAGAACTACTTGCAGTAAAGGTTTTCCAAGAGGAACTGGAACCACAATTGCTCCTAATATCTGCATCAAGAGGTACTAAAATATTTATTAATAAACTAAAGCCTCGTTAGATTCAAAAATAATAAAAACTAGAAAACAGACTATTAAGTAACAGAAACACTATTCTTAAATCTATACTAATATAATAAAGCGGAAGAGTTTGTTTGTTTGTTTGTTTGTTTGAACGCTAGATCTCTGGATCTACTGGTCCGATTTACTTTGTTTTTGTTTTATATGAAAGCTGCATTCTTCAGAAGTGCTATAGGCTATATAACATTACATTACACATATATACTAATAGATTAAAATACTTATTTCTAATTTGACATGCAATTTATTCTGCCATGTTAATAACAACCGTCGCGTCGCTATGCGACCGTTACCGCGACATTTTGATATTCATCCCTATGAAAAAAAATATTATAATAGTCACTCTTAACATTTTATCTAGATTGAAATTATCTATATATATAATAAAACTGTAAAGGGGGTAAAATCTGTACATTAAATATAAACTAAAAAAATCACATCACGGGGACTCAATACAACTAATAGAAGGTAAAAATATGATTTTTGGAATTCTTGTCTGTCTGTCTGTTGTGGCTTTTTAACGCAAAAACTACTGGACGGATTTATATGAAGCTTCTTTTGTTGCATAGCCATTAGTCTTCGCCTACATATAGGCTATAATTTATTTTGATAGTTCGAATACC
>DWNA01000655.1:0-20479 GCA_018249835.1 Heliconius besckei | reverse complement strand
TTTAATGAGTTGTGCGAGACCATAGAAAATAAGTTAATGCAAGAGAGCCAGCCTTTATTTGAAATATGTGAAAAACGTCCAGCTCACTGGGGACCATGTAATAATGATATTGATCTACAAAATACTTCTCTTTTTACAGGTAATAAAAAAAACCATTTTACGTATTAAATTGACATTTAAAAACTTATATTTATTGATTATTTTTATTTCAGAATTTGAAGAAGTTGATAGACAATTTGATGACTCTGATAATGAATTTGAGATACTTTAGTTCTGAATACAAAATGATGTTAAGTTTTTTTATAATTATTTGTGTTATCACAAAGTAATACAGCGAAAAGAATATTTAGGTTACACTTGCATATTATTATTTTTTGTTATTTTCAAAGTAAACTCTTGTGTAAAATAGACCAGTTTTATTCAATAATGTATGGTAAAAAGCTCTTGTATAAGTAAAATAAAAATATAATATGCTTATTCCAGCACTCCATAAGGAGCTATATTTTACAGTGCCTTGAATTTTTATAAAAAGTGCAATGTTAGAATAAGCTTCTGGATTTATAAATGGATCATATGTAAAAAAAAACCATTTTTATTCATTCTATTGGGTACATTTTTGTTGCATTTCCATGTCATATTGTCATAATCTAGTCAGGCAACAATTGATCATTTTAAAAAAACTAACAGCCAGCAAGCTTTGTAATAAGTCAGGCTGTTAATATTTACTTTTTATTGGAAATTTACATTATATCATACTACTTGCCACAAAGTTATATAAATGAAGTTGTATATTATTTTTATTATGTATAGAATTATAGGTATTCTTAAATATTTTATTTTTTCCTGCTTGTAAAATTTTTGCTTTGTACACGTAGCTTAGTATAGATTGGATTATAATGGAGCTTAAGTTATCTGTGTTAATCTAGGTTTTATTTATTTTTTACTATGCTGTATTCCGCACTCAACTGGGTAGACAGAGGGATCCTAGTGTTCACTATATTCCTAATTTGTTAAGACACTATGTTCACCACTTTCTACTGTATTCTGGAGGCATTGCGTGTTGAGTGGCGGAACTCAACGTCGCGCTGTACCTTCGACACCAGAATGAAGAAATGAAAATATAAATTGAAATATTTCATTCCATCGAGGTTGAAGATCATCAGAACTCATAACCAGTCGCGTCTACATGCACACTGCCCCTGGGGCACAAAGATCAGAATCTAATTTCTGTTTTACATTTAAGGAAAATTGAATAAGAATTTTATTTTTAAACTTATGATCATTAGGCAAGGCATAGGTCCAGTTGTATATGATATTAAAATAAAGTCCAGAAACACAACACAAAGTAATTTATTTTTACCTGTATTTCTTTACAACAACACAGAGTGGAGACTTCATAACTTACATTTTTATAAAGTTACCTAGACATTTATGCACGACAATTTGAGCATATACAGGTACAAAAATAAAGGGGAAACAATTATTCAATACGCGCGGCTGCGCCCGTGTATTAAACCAATATATTATTTTGAGATGTTATTCTTAGTTTACTGTTATACACTTAGTAAGTCATAATTTATATGTGGGAGTCGGGTGATTGGGACCGGAGCTTGTTCCGATCCCACCTCTGATGTCGGAGAATAAGGTGGTTGAGGCCGATTCCACTTCTGATGTAGACAGATATGACCGACATCGTACTTCTAATTAGACGTGGGTATTCGGGCGTGGTAATTATAAGAAATGTTATCTTACTCTTGACGTGAAGCTTGGAGCAGTGCCGTGGACTTGTGACCACAATTGTAGGCTTAAGGGTCCCTTTACAGTACTAACACTCGCCTTTCACTGCTCCAGCCCAGTATAATTGGAAATAGGTCTTAACTACATTTGTAATTGAAGTAGTCGAGGTTGGCCAGCGGTGGAGCACGAGTAGTGTTCCGACTGTCAACTATTTAATAATCGACTTTGCCGATATATATGTTTACGATTTCAACTGTTTTTATCATATTAAATTGAAAAATATTTAATTACTCCATATCTACCCGATATACCTATATTTACTTATATAGGTATCTCGGGGAAAAATTCTGGAATGGAAAGTAAACTAATAATCCTAGAAAAATTGAACACACAAAAAACACAAACAAAAAAAATTGTTTGTTTTCGTATCGTGTAAATAACTATATGCACTTGATAGAAATCGAATATTTTAAAATCACAGAAAGACACTTCAATTTTATTTATATATATATAGATAACAGCTTTTAATAACTAATTAAGAAGTATTTACCAAGTTCCTGAACCACTTAGATAATAATTATTACATAAAAACACAATATATACAGGGTGGAATTGTCAGCACCACTTAAATGAAACCACAGTTTTGACTACTCTATAAAAGCCTAATTTTATTCAGAAAAAAAAATAATTCCCAAAAATGAAAAAGTTATTGTTTCAAACAAAAATAAATAATAAAATTACCGTTTCTAAATAAAACACCATTTGTAAAGTATAACATAACCACGCACAAACTTGCCTGTCAAAGCGCCAACGTCGCTCACGTATGTGTACGTCACACGAAATACAGGTATGGATAAAAAACGTGAAATAAAAAAAAATCCTACGCCCCAACTATTGAGGTACCTTGATTAATTTCTTTAGTTTTGGGTTTGAAATATTCTACCCTATATGCAGTTTTAGTAAAAGAACCGCTGCCTCTTCCTCTAATTTCGAGTCGATTAGGCCGTTTGTGGGTAATGCAATACAATTAACATGTGAATAAATTTGTACCTGCTTATGCTAATCTGGTTATTTATTTTATAAAACATGTTAGTACCTATTAAATGATATGGAGTTGCAAGTTTATAAAAAAAACCCACTATTGGCCCTAAATTGGACAAAAGGCTTTACAAAAACAAAGTCTAAAAATAATTAATAAAATCAAGTATCAATCAATAAAAAATATTATTTTGCAGAAAAATAGGTAACTTCACTTAGGTATATAACAATATATGTTACCATACATTATTTGGTACTTAATACTAAGACAACTAAAATAGTCATACTAAGGATATTGCACAAATATAATATGTTTACAATGTAATAGTGAAAATATCAATGACTAGCACAAATTATAAAATTTATTCCAAATATGGCTAAGTAAAGCTTAGGGAAAATGCAAAATATTAGTACAATAAAATTTGGAAATAATAAGTGTATTTAAGTATTTAATACATTCGAGGCTCAGTAACTATGAATAACATACAAATTAATATTATTATAGTTAAATCATAAATATTTTATGTACTACAACTACAACATTCATTAGACATCTTTTTTTTAAATGATTATTATGCCAGTATTTAAAAAATATATAACAAATAATATTGTAGTGTATGTTATAATATATACATGTCTAATTCATGACAATGATGGTCTCTATGTATAAACAGACATGTCAAAAGAGAAAGTTTGTAGAAGAATAAAGGTTCATCTTGCTCTTCCAATATTTTAATAAAATTTTAAACATAAGTGTATAGTATATAATTATAATTTTATTTATTTTTAACAATAAGATAACACTTTATTCCTTTCTCCTGTCAACATGTCTTCCTATCAACATGTCTTATGGTCTGCAAATCCATTTATGTGGTGAGACAATGAGTATGACAAACAGAATTATGAGCATATGCACCTGTTATGAAATTCAAAATAAACATCAAAAACAAGCCAAGATATCTGAATTATTAATACAAGATACATATATGTTTTATTACTAGTTCTAATTATTTCATATCCACAATATTTTTTCATTACATATTCAATTGGTATGTAATAATAAAATTATAATGCTATTTTTCAAATAACATTCACAACCACTCATTTTACATATTAAATTTTATATAATAAAATATGCTTCATTGGTAGTAGTCTAGGAAATTTAAATGGTAAATACATAAGTAATATAAAATATTTGTTTTTTTATAATAATAGTCCAATTTTTTATTAAAAATTACTCATAAAATTGGACATGACTTGTACATTGTAATGTAATTTAATATAGGACTGCTTATTTATGTAAGTTAATCTATTAAATACATAACATGTTATTATATGTAGTTTTTTGATAAAAAACAGCTATATTTATTAGTTAGTACTTTTTCAACTAAAGAAAAAATAATGAAATCGAAATATGTTTGTTTAATTTTATTTTTCATATTAAAAAGAAATATATGTACTTATTATTTTTAAAGAATAAAGAAATCTATGCATATAAAATTCTCATGACAAATAATAGTACAAACTCAAGCTTCAAAATCTCTACTAATCAATCACTAGTTAGCAACAATGTCAAATTATAATTTTTCTATAATAACTTGTTATGTTTTCATACATAATTTTATTTTGTTAGAAATAAATAAATATATATTTTTATTGACTTGATATTGGATACCTGTTATTTAAAAAATTGATGACAAGAACTGTTATGTTATCAACTGACCCTCTATAATATGCCTGAAGAGTTAAACTTTTAGCCCCAAAATCAGGTTCATCCAATCGTTCCTTTATAAATTTTATTGCTTCTTCATTTGAAAAGGTGTCCCATAGACCATCAGATGCTAGGACTAAGAACATGGGTTTGTGATCATTAAGATGAAAGGTCAAAATGTCAGGATCAGCTATAACAAATTTCTTATCTTTTAGTGGATAATCACCCATGGCTCGGGATGTAGCTAATATGCCAGCTACTCTCCATACTCCATTGAAAGCTATATATCCACCAGCTGCTTCTATTCGTTTCTGTTCTCGGACCTATGGAAACAAATAAGTATGTTTTATATTAGTAAACAATTTTTAGTTTTCAAATATAGTAATTTAAATTTGTTTTAGGTTGTTCAAAGTAAATTTAAGAATTTTGGTTTTATTATTATTTTCAGAAAACAAGAAGCAATACCTGCTGTGGTTTATGATCAAATGATACTGGAATTGCATTTCCTCGACTGTCACACATGACCCCTCTTGAATCACCAACATTAGCTACAATTAGGTTGTTATCTTCTAAAACAGCAATCAAAGCTGTTGTTCCTGCAACATTCATAGACCGTTTGGCAGCTTCAACAAGCAGCCTGTCGGCTGCTAATACTTCATCAGTTAATAATTTGCCAAAATTTATCTTGCCTTTATCTACATAGCTTGATAGAGGTACAGCAATATTTTTTACTGGCTTTACTGATCTCACTTCTCTTGTAATTATTGGTCTTGCCTTAGACAGTTGAGCTAATAAATCTGGATCAGTTATTTCCTTTTTAGATGTATCATCAACAGTGCTAGCCGATTTTTTAAAGCTAGTTTTTCTTTCAACAGGTACATTACTTTCATCCTTTTTAGGTTCCTCTATTGAAGGAATGTCTTGCTGTGGAGTTACAATTTGTTTTCCATCTTTAAAAGCATGCAATTCCACAACTTTATTATATAAATTTTGTATAAGATGATCCTTAGCATAGTTGGCAGCAAATTCTCCGCCGTGTCCGTCAAATATAGCAAATAAGGATATGCCAGAGTTGTTTATGTTTTCGTTAATAATAAATTTGTCCTCCATATGCATTCTTCTCCCTTTAATTGCGTAAGCCGCACTTAGTGACCCCTTTAATTCCCAGCTTTGTTTATCAGCGTCAGAACCTTCCAATAGTTTCATACGTTGAACGGCCCCTATAGGACTCACTGCCTGTGATAATCTGCTGAGTAGTGTTCTGCTCCATAGTCCGATAGTTTGAAGATACATCAAGAATATAATAATACCAAGAGTGAATATTAAAACTTCTGATCGCATTAAATAAAATCTCACCATATTCCATAAATAGCTTACTGGAGTGTCAAACGCAACACTGCTAGTTAATCTTGACAAAATTTTCATAAATGACACGTACGTTTGATGTAAAACTTTGTCTTCTAATTCGTCTTCCATGTCCTTTTAAAACAAATTGACACCAATAAAAAAGACTCAATAAAAGTACAAGTTTATATCTTTTTAGCAAACTATAAAGTCTGTCAGACTGGAATAAATATAAAATAAGCATAAAGATTATACATATACCACAGACAGTAAATACGGAAACTCACAGATACAATAGACTACTCAGTGCTTGTCAAAGTATACATGGTTAATAGTTATTCTTATTGGTATTTCGACCAATTTCCGTAAAGGGCATACCATCAGTCTTATAACACTCCGGGTGGGAATGTACCCACTGAGGTCGTAATTTTATAAAGAAAATAAAAGATTATATACATTCATATACTTATATATATTTAATTAAAAATAAATAATCAGAAAGATAAGATACCAATCGTAGTGTGCAATCTATATAAAGTGCAAACTTCATTTTGTCAACTTTTATTAGTTATACTTTCTATTGCTCATAATACAATCATAAAATTGATACGATTTTGTAAATTCGTACTTGGCCGTGTTTTTAAAATATATTTATATATATGGTAAGTGGGGAGTAATAAAAAAACATTTATTCTTATAAATGTATTAAAACAGCTAATTCAGTTTACAAATCGGATCAAGATAAGTATAAAATACTTGGTTAATATTAATTTGTGCATAGGTATATTTTAAATACTACTTTATATGTGTACATATTTATGGCATGTTTACATACAATCTATGTAACAATATTAATACGTAAATAAAAATATAATACAAAACATTTTTAATAATGAAATTAAGATTAAGTACTACATACATTAAGTCATAATAACAATCAATTGATAATAAAGTTTGCTTAAAGTCAAAAGACTAAACTACAACAAATTTGTTATATAAAAAATTATGTTACAATATTTTGGAATGAGAAGAGTATTGTTTATACTGAAAATATATTAATTTTACATTAAGAAACACATGTTGCAACATAAAATAATATTAACAAAATAAATAAATCGATATAAACCTCTAGAAAACAAAATAAATGAAACACTACATTATATCTATTGAGTGGTTGACCATTTAATTCGTAATTAATAAGAATATAATAAGAAATGTATTGATATTTAATCAACCGTGGCGCAGCGTCTGAGTGCCAGCGATAGTTGTGGGTTTGATCTTCAATTGAGGGAATAAATTATTTTCATTTCCCTGCAAAGATAGGTGCACTCAATATGCAGTGTACCAAATGTGAAAAATCTTAACACTACTGTTTTATGTTGCTATATTTGAGACACGATGTGAAGTTAGAAAAAAGTGAATATTTTAAAAAGTTGTAATTGTTAAAATTAATATAAAATATTTATGAAAATTTAATTATACCTAATTATATTTCATAACATAATGGAACATCGTCCTTTGTTAAAATTAGTATTCAAAACATTGCCAAATTAAAAAATATCAAAACCTGGGCAAAATGTGCTTGTAATAATGCTTACTAGATTTATTCTGTTCAAGTTGTTATATTCGTCAGTAAAAGTAATTTATGCTATAATACTTTTAAAATGAGGATATTAATCTTATATCAGGATTACAGTAAATGATTTTATTTTCTAAATGGTATATGTGTTTCACCATAATCAACATTTAGTCAGTATATTAAATTATCTTTATAGTTTGGAATCAAATCGAGGAACAATTGTTTAAATGGACTGAATTTCTTTCTTTTGAATTTGAATTTTTCCTCAATTCAAATGATTTTTACTATATTAATATACCATAGTAATACCAAAAGTAAACAATAAAACTATAAAGAGAAAATGTTTCAATTTTTTACATTTTATTAAAATGTATGTCTAAATGCTATACATACTGTGATATTAATTATAAAATATTTAATAAAAAGCATATTGAAATATATAAGTCAGTTTCTTATTTTATTACCTTTAATAAAATTTTTAGCAGCTACACTCAGAGGCTTTAATCAGATACAAAATCAAGCAATTCAATATGAATTTAATAGTGTTTGTAATATCTGAGAATGGCTGTAAATTTTATATGTAAAATATGTAAGAAGATGATTGTCTTAGATGTTATGTAATGGTACTGATTGGCAGTTTTATATGTAGGAAGGTAGATCTAACATTATAAATTCAACTACAAGTATATGTTTAATTCAGTAAAAAGGATGGAGACATTGTAATTGACTTTTATAATAAAATTTTAGTCGCGGTGTCCATGTTATAATTACTAAAAGTAAGTTGCCAACTTCATTTTACATAGTCAGTGTTAGAATCTATTAATATTACATTTTATTGTCATATTTAGTCATTCGTAATAAATAGTCATTTATAAAAAAATGGAATTTGCATTATATTTATATTATTTTATATATAATAAATTCATTAAACATTCAGTAATGAAGTTAGCAACTTAATGTTAGGTTAGTACAATTGTTTGGCATTTCTAGGAACGAAGCACAGATTGATCTTCTTTAAAATATTTTTTTATTACCTCTCCAAATATCTCTTAAGTTGACTTATTTATTTTATTACTTTGTTGTCTTGTTAATACTCTTTTTTATATTTTTTGTGAGATCTCATCTCCACGTTGTGGTATTCCGCTTTTCATAATATTTTTCGTCATGTTTGAAGTTGCATTCTGTTTTAATTTGAAGTATATAGAAGTGGTTAAGATCAATAACAGAGTATCTTGAATTAACTACTTAAAATTTTAAAAACCTATTAATTTTTTATACATATATATTTTTTAATATACTGAGATTATATATTTTTATACATTGAGAAAAAAAATCAAAATTTATTTGGTGACATTAATGTAGTAATTAGCCTATTCTACATATTTATGAAAAAATTAAAAACGAATCTTTCATGAATTTAATATTTTAAATACTATTACTAAAAGAGTTGAAGAGAGAGGAAAGAGTATCATATACTTCTTAATATATTGTTTAAAATAGGTAAGATTCATTACATTAACAGTACAATAGCTATTGTTATTCAAACAAATGCATTTGACTAACGATAACTCACAATCTATGAACCACTTAATTATATTATAAATTACGGTGAATAATTGAGATAATTATAAAAATTGTCATTTTCTTGAAAAAAGACTAGAGACATTACCGTGGACACAACATATTTCTTGTCCAGCAATTTAATTACGGTTTATTTTATAAATAGAAATTGATTGAAAAAACTAGATTACTAGAATCATTTCGAAATTTGTATCGGTAGAGACAGGAGCTGAGTAGATAGAGTGGTGAGCTCGGTAGATACAGTGGAGGTGAGTGTTAATACGCATTTAAAGAGTCCTCTTATACCGACATTCGGGTCGCAAGCCCCAGGCACTGCTCTGAGCTTCTCTCTCTGGAACGGCACCCTCCCACTCGCAGGGTGAATTCACAGAATACTAAGTAATTTCTTCTCATAATGTTCTAAGCATTGCTAGATTCTAATTCGACGCCAGTGACTGTAGTGCTGAGGTTTCCGTTCACCAGTATGTCTTGGAGTGGCTGACCTAACATGGTGGAGAGAGAGTCACTTAGCTTGTAGTAGTTTGACTCTAAAGCCTCTTGGTACGTGATCTGATCGGAGCTAATCAATTTTGCATTTAGCTGAAGAGCTGCGTGACAGATCGTTAGGAACTCTCTGGAAAATAAATATTAATATTTAACGTTAAGTGTTAATTAAGTGTTCCAACACTAAAGATAGAAAAATATATTTTGAAATCGTAGAAACCACTCTGTTTAGTTCGCAAGTGACCTCACTTGTTCATAATTTTCAAATGATAAAAAAATATTTATTATTTTAAAAATCTAAAAATATTATTAAACAGTTATGTTAATCAAATATATCATTGAAATAATATTTTTTCAATATGTATACTTTTGTAAAATTAATTAATATGACTTTGACCTTAGTCATCCTATGTAGTCGGATATTTAAGACGAGAAACGAGAACTAGTTTGGTTTTGTTTTTTTTGACACTGGCAAAATGAATGCTGAATCATGATTGGTTTCAAATGACATTATGTTTTAACTTTATTGTAAACATTATTCATTAAAATTGACATTTCAAAAGATGCATACATGTAATATAAAGAAGCAACAAAAATACGTTTGGAACGAGCCACCTTATTATTACTTTGTTTATTTTATGTTGTTAGTAAATACATCGAATGGTGAATTATGAAAATATTAAGACAAGAACTGAGCGATGGATACGAGTTCGCTTCCAACTATAACTTGTTGCTATCATCTGTGCATGAAATTAATAGTAATTGTTCTGTTCTCAACTGTTTAGAAAACTAAACTAAATTAAAAATATGTGTCAGAAATTTGATGTTTTGAATATAAATGTACGCTACAGGAACGGAGTGTCTTAACACTAGGTTCCCTCTGCCTACCCTGCTATGTGCGGGATACAGCGTGAAGCTGAAAAAAAATGTATGTTAGTTTCCTCTCATATGATTATCGTATCTGCAGATCGAATTAATTTCGATATTAAGCTCATGATGTTAAACACCGTTTATTGACGACATTTATTTTAAATTTTTGTTGGCAACAATAAGCAATATTAGAATATATTTCAAATCAAATATGTTTTTGTTTTTTCATTAAAAATTGGTGATTAACTTTTAAGAAAAATAATGTGGTTTAAGTTTTAGGAAATCTGATTACGTGTGAAAGTAATAAAATACATAAAAGTGCATACTTAAAAATAGCCTTCAGTTTTTCGACCATATCATCTGAATACATCGGGGCAAGAGTTGGGTCCAAAAAGGCGTTGGCATAGGCAAGCGGACCAGCATTCACTTGCACGCATATACTTCCTTGTAATCTGAAATTTGTGGTAAAAAATATAATTTTTAGGTTATTGTGAGGCCGGCGTGGTGAAATGGGGCAGCATACACTCAAATAGTGTAAACATGACGGTTATCGGTAATTATACGGTAATGGTATACTTAAAATATTTTTCTATAATATTTGAATAAGTGGATGATAAATTTTCATTTTAGATAAACTACCTGAGTTGTAACTTTTTAATGTCAGGTGCTTTTGCGTTAACTATCTCCCCTAGTTCTGCTACCTGACTTTCCATTTCTGAAACGGCTACTTCTATGGGACTTTTCTCCTCCACTTGAGTGTCTATGACTGGCACTCGACGTTTCACGTAAGGGAACCAGTTTTCAGCTGAAATATAAGTAATATTATTTAAATATGTAGAATGTAGATCCATGCACAACATCTACATTATTACACATACCGGTGAGATGCGTAAGACGTAACCTCTGATGATGAACAGGACCGCGAGCTGCTCCATCTCTAGTAAACGGCGTTTCAAATACAAAACGTCTGACGTTATGGACTCTTTCAAAGGCACCCTCGCCGCCGGAGTGGGCCGCTGCCATCCCTTCCGGAGACGCCCGAACCCAAGTCACTTGGATATACGCCAACTTACTATCCAACTCCTCACGGTTTACCTATGTACGCGGCAAACAAATGTAAATATGTTAACATAATATGATAAACAATAAGGAAGGAAAAATTGATACAAGCATATTTAAATTAAACAATCGTAATAAAATCTAAGTCTTATATTAAATTATTTTTGTAGATGTGTTCATTTATGTTTTTAAAGCAGATTCATAAAAATAATTTGCTTATTGTAATTCTGATTAAGCATAAAATCCCAATGCGGCAATAGCAAATATAAATAAAGAATCAACAACCAGTTTTATTTCGGATATAATTAAGTAAATACTCACCGGAGCCGAATCCATTATCATTTTGACGCAATCGGCACCGAATTTTTGTTCATAGAAGTTTTGAAGTTTTTCCGAGATTTCGCTAAGTGATGTCAATTTCGGTTCTTTGTAGATAAACTCAATGCCCTCTTCATCTTCACCAAAATGAGCTTTTCCAAAGAATGCTACGCGATAAAATCTTCCCAATAGACGTTTTCCTGAATTGGTAACTTCGATGACTTTAGCGTATGCTTTAGTGAGATGTTGGTAACACGTTAGGAGTGCCTGATAGTCTTTCCTTCGCTCATATATAGGAACCACAAGGCGGTACAGTGGGCCCAGCAACTCATAGCGTTCTGCTTTATCGACATATTCTGTACATAACATTAATTGTTCTAGTAGAGCTTGTTCATTGTAGTGAACGTCGGCCATTCCTGAAATGAAGATGTCAAAATTAAAATATGATATAATGCAATTAAAGCCAGTATAGGATATATGAAACAATGATTATGTACGAATCAATGGACAAAAAGTACCTTTACTAAAATACTTGTATATTATTGTAAAGTATTGTTGTAGTTATAAAAAATAAATACATACGCTACCTATTAAATAAACATATTTAAACTTGATTTGGTATTTGAGAAATAATTATATTATTATAAACATAGGTAATGAATCCAAGATCCGGATTGAGCGAACCAAACTATCAGGTTTCATGCATGTATTATAGTTTATTGATGTCTTCTGTATCATTATTTTTTATATGAAAAAGGTTAAGTTTGACACTACTTTGCACACGATCAAGTAAAATCTTAAATGTTCTGTAGCTTAACCTAAATTGTTTAAAAGCATTATCATAAACTAATAGATAAGTATATGACACACGCGTACAGACATAGCAGTGATAAAAATAATTAAAAAAACGACTTCAAAAATCAATCAATTACCTATATGCTACATATTGTATACATACGTTGGCACTCGCATCTTAAGAACCAATATATCAATTTTTAAATATTCCCTAAGTAAGAATAAACCAATTTTAATTTAAAAAAGATATCGTCGTCGTCGTAGTTTACTTACACTTACAAAATTAAGCACAAGTGCTTGGAAGCTTGAATGAATCATTATACTCAAATATTAGTAAATTCTAACAATATCATGCTTTACAGGTACATATATTTAAGAAAGACCTCCTTTTTTGAAGTCAGTTGAAAATATACAATGCCACTATTGATATTTATTACACGTCTATTGTGTTTTAATTTTTATAATAAATTTATATGGAGATAATAAAGCTGAAGATTTTGTCACTTTTTTCTCCGATCAACTCGGTTATCAAAGATTTCCCTATAAGATAGTACATAACATAAAAAAATTAAGTAACAATATAAGCTCCAACAGTAAAAATGGATAGTAAACAAAAATATATCGCAAGGATTATAACGCAATAAAGTTAGGGCTAAAAATTATTTAAATATAATTACCATACATTACCTATTTCATTTCACTATAACGACATCAATTTATTATGCGACTCTTTTTACTTCTAAGTATTAAAAAATATAATTAAATATTATGAACTATTATATACATATGTATGTATATAGAAGAGAGAATCGATGTTTTATTCGTAGTATCAAGTGAGCTGTTCTAAGTGCCAGTATCTCGCAGATTTTTTATTCACGTTAATTAATATTAGCCTTAAAAATTAAAATGACAGTTTTTTTCATTGCATTTGTGACAGTGATTTCAGTTTTTACTTTTGAGACTCGATTGGCATATGCACTGCCTGCAAGTCTAAATAATAATAATAAATCAGTTGATGTTGAATCTATTAACAATATCGAAGATGGCAACGAATTATTAATCTCTTTTGTGGTAAGTTAATATCCAAAGTCACCTAAAGCTTTCTTGAGTTTTTTATTGAATATTTATTTATTTTGATAAAATATTATCAAGGTTTTTAGACATGGTGACAGGACACCAGATCCGGGTGAATTAGAAATGTATCCAGCGGCACATTATAACGATAGCGTATTTCATCCGTTTGGCAAGAAAGCGTTAACACTCGTAAGTATTTTTTTTGTCGTAAGTTAATAAGTCCACTTAGAAAAATGCGAGACCAGTCGTGGCACTATGTTTTGTGTTCATTTCCTGCTCTGGTAACGAGGCTCTGGAATTCCGCGGAAAGTTGGAAACTGGAACATCCTAATAGGAAAAAGAGTTTCCTTTCTCCCTTTTCCCCTGTTATGTGTAGGATACAGGGTGAACTAAAAAAAATATTCCGGTTCATGTTAAGTACTGATTAAATTATTTTTATCTTAAATTTAATTTACAGAAAGGGAAGCAACGTGCTTATAAATTGGGCCAATACTTAAGAAAACGCTACAACGACTCACTCTCGCAATTATATCTACCCAATGAGATTAACGTACGGACTACAGACTTTGCACGAACTAAGATGACTGCATTAGCGGCTCTGGCTGCGATGTATCCACCAGTAACGGAACAGAAGTGGCATGCAGAGTTAAATTGGCAACCAATACCATATAATACAAGAGACATTATGAATGATGATGTAAATATGCCAGTATTTATTAGATTATTATTCATTATAAAAGAGTTATTTAATATTTTTATGTTTTCAGCTCACACATTTCGCTAATTGTCGAAGATATGATGAAGTAAAAGATAGCGTTTATGAACTTCCTGAAATACTCGACTTAATCAATTCGTATCAGTCTCTATTTCAATTATTATCTGAAAAAACAGACACAAATATAACTAAGCCAGAAAATGTTTTCTTCTTAGACAACTTGTTCCAGGCTTTGGTATGTTTATGTAATTTCTTAAAACAAAGCTTATATTTTCTAAAAATAGAATTTAGCTTATCGTTATTGACAAGTTTAGGTACTACTATTCTTCACTTTTATTTTTAGGAGAATATTGGTGTAAAAAATGATGAATGGGTAGAATCTGTGCTACCTCAAATAAAAGAAATGACAAAAATTGAATATTATTGTAAATTTTATAATAATGACCTCGTCAAGTTATCAACAGGTAAACAAAAATAAAGAATAATGCATGACAGTAAAACATTAGCTTTATCGATATACAATTCTTGTAGTCTTATACATAATTTTCTATAAATGTTAAAAATCTACTTACAAACACAAAATGAAATACTTACTACCTTTGTAGTATGATTTTACTGTGTAGTTAAGAAAACCAGTAAATGTAAACAAGGAAAAAAGTAAATGTCAATCTTAAGTCTAAGATCTTATTAATTAAATGAACGACAGGTTTTTACTTTCAATTTTGTTTATATTTTATTGACTTAACCTTGGTAAGCATTACAATTATATAAAAAGTTCTATGCCACTAAAACTTGTCATTTTCGGAAGCCATGTTGTTCATTCAGATGATTCTAGTAATATTAATCGTGTTAATAAGTACTTAATTTAAATAGTTGCAGACAAACAACTTCATATTATCACATTTTAATAAAAATATATATCTTTAATAAATTTAAATGTATAAATATTATTTAAATTTTCAGGCGTCCTATTAGAGGAAATAGTAAACATTATGAAAATGGTAGTTGCTGGTGATAGGGATCAGGCCAAGTTACGTTTATATTCAGCACATGAAGTCAACGTAGCAGCTCTGTTGGGTGCGTTAAAAAGTCTTAATCCACATCAGCCCAAGTATTGCTCGAGTATTGCTTTAGAACTTAGGCGAAATTTGAAAACCGGGGAATATGGAATAATGGTAATTATTGTATAATACCATATATTTTTTTACTTTTTTAATTATTTTAAAATATAGCAAATTAAATATATATAAACACATTATATGATTAAAAATTTAAATTAGAGTTGTACTAATCAATTTACAGAAATTGAAAGAATATAGACTAGTAGCATGGATAACGTTTCGACTAGGGTTCACATAACTGATAAATTTAAGAGCTCCTAGATTTCTTAATAAATGTAAGATAATAATAGAATTTATATTACGAAAGATGACAAATGACTCGCTATTCTTATCTTAAATTAACTTAATCAATTTAAATGTATTATATTCAAACTTAATTAAACTTAGGTAATTATATTGTATCTATTTTTTTTGCTCCTAGCTATAACTGTATTTGACATGTTTTATTTAATAGAAAAAATTTAAAAACACCGCAAAGTATAAGATTTAAAAAAGTATAGATATTTTCTAAATTTTCATATAACGTAATATCACACATTTATTTGTAAAATTTTGAAGAAATAATAAAATGTTATTAAAGGTCAGATATATAAAATATATGTTATTGGGCCTGATTTTTTTATACTAATATTTATTTAATTTGATGTTCATTTTTAACAGGCCGTATACGCAGCAGACGCAGGGGAGCCTGGTGAAATCCTACCGATTGGTGTTTGTGATGGAAAACTCATATGTGATTATGACAACTTTGTCAATTCCATTCAAGACGTACTCTTGTCTCGGAGTCAATACAAGGAACAGTGTTTAAGCAAACTTTAATAAAGTACTTTAAATTAAACGATATATCGTTTGTGATTTAATTGTTTTCTTTACTTTAGTAACAAGCTTTAAAATATTTTTAATATTTCCAAGAATTCAGTTCCATTAATTACAGGTTTTTCGTATAAAAAATACTATAATTAATTACTCTGTAGAAATACATAATTACGACTCTTAGTAAAATACTTTATAAGTTACTTCAATTTGAAGTCGTTTTTGTAAGCATAAAATGTTTTTTTAAAATTGAGGTAGTCAAAAAAATAACAGAATAGCAGATTATATCACTATAACAAAATATTTAAATAAAAATATAATAAAAATATAATATGTTCCAATAAGAGTTCCGTTTTTACCTTTTGAGGTACGGAACCACAATAAAAAAATTGTTTTAATTTCTCCCCGTTCCTCAGAAAGTCTCTCAATAAACCTACTTTCGTGTGACTAAAACATGCGACTCTTGAAAAATAGGGGCAACGAACTTAACATATCGCGTTTTTAAATTATTATTATTATTTGTGGTTCGATTTGTGTAAATACTGCAATTGGTCGAGCGACGCGATTATTTCGCTGTATATAAACGTACGATTCAGCCCTATATACACGTTTTTAATGCTTAAGTCTATATAAATGGAATAGATGGTCTTAGTATGGCAGTCGAAATCTGAACGCGGACGCGTGTAGATAATGCTGATAAGAGTCGTTTGTTAGCTATACCTGACACAGTATGAGGCCGGTATGTATTCTGGCTCTCTTAGTAGTGACTGTAAGCGGTGAAGAGCCTCCCGCAGTGGGCCTCGCATCAGAGCCCAACAGCAAGGTCGATTTGGTTGACAATGGCTTGGATACGGAGTTAATTCTTTCCTTTGTGGTATGTCAATCAATATAAATAAATGTTTTTTGAAAGTGTTTATTATTTGTTCAAATATTTATTCCAGTTTTTTTTTAATACGACACACTGGACATATTAATAAATAATGAAGTAGTAAATAATTATAATTATTTACATTATAATATAAAAATTATTTAATAAGTCAACATGGCAAAGTTTAGCTTTAGTAATTTATTTGTAGGTATTCCGCCATGGAGATAGAACACCAGATCAAGAAGAATTAGATAAATTTCCTGCGGATCATAACAATGAAAACATATTTTTTCCTTATGGAAAAAAGGCTTTGACGAACGTAAGTTTAAGTTATTACACGTTTTCATATATATACATACAAATCTTATTAATAAATTCATACACTTTTTTCAACAGAAAGGAAAACAGCGAGGTTTCTTAGTGGGCACATATTTAAGAGATCGTTATAACAAACTATTATCAAAATTATATCTATCCGACGAAATAACTATTCGCACCACTGATTTTGCAAGAACAAAAATGACAGTCCTAACTGCATTGGCTGCTATTTATCCACCACCTCCGGCTCAAAAATGGAATCCCTTTTTAAATTGGCAACCTGTTCCATACGATACAATGGACTACGATGATGACGATGTAAGTGAAATTATTAAAAAGTTAACATTTTTTAAAACTAAATAGAAGTATTATATAATGTTAAAATCTAAAAAAGATGTAGAATAATAATAAGAAGGAAAACTATATTACTAAACTACGATGTAGGTTAATAAGAGTTTATAAATGCTCATAATTGGTAAATAGCATTGGAACTAGTCTCAAGCAGATCATAACTATCCATCGTTGTATTGTAAATTAGGTAATTTGAATAAACGGCAAAATGTGACGTACTCTTGGAAACCACACGCTTTACAGACTTTAATCAATCGTTTGTTCAAGATTGCGTAATAGATTAAAATTAATATAATACGAACTATATAAAGATGTTTCAGGTTCCTTTCTTTTTTACTTTTTCAGTTATTATACTATTACAATTGTCCACGGTACTTACAACTAAGAGACAGCACATACAGTATACCTGAGGTCCAGACATGGCTTAAACCCTATGAGGGACTTTTTAAATTTCTAAGTACAAAAACAGGAACAAATATTACTACACCGGAAGATATTTTCTATCTAGATAATTTATTTCAAACTTTAGTAAGTGAAATTAATTTTACTTTAAAATGAATTAATCAACATGACTTCACTACATTCTCTTTATATTTTTACAGGAAAATGTAGGTATTAGACCGCCTAAATGGGCTGTCGAAGTTATGCCAAAAATAAAGGAAATGACAAAGATTGAATATGCTTGTGAATTCTATAACAGTGAATTAATCAGACTAGCGTCAGGTAAAACACAATTATTTCATTATGTACTGAAAAAATATTTTAATTTTTAATATCGAGGGTAATATTTTGAATGAGGGTAACATTTTTAATATAGAGGGTAATATTTAATCGCAGGTGTACTTCTGACAGAAATATTGAATGTTACGAGTGCTGCAGTTGCGGGAAATAGGGAACAACCAAAACTGTATTTGTATTCTGCTCACGAGAATAATGTGGCTGCTCTTATGGCGGCAGTTAATGTTTTTAAAGCACACCAACCAAAGTATGGGTCCACCATATCCTTGGAGCTGAGGAAAAATATATCAACAGGGCAGTATGGTTTTACTGTAAGTAACACCTTTTTTACAAAAATAAATTCAATATTGCAAAAATGCCAGGAAGAAGAGATTCAATATTGTAAAACTTAAGTGTTCATACAAAGTATTTTTTTTATTTTTTTTATTGATTATTGTATAATGTATATAACAATAAATTCCTATTTAGAGCAATAAATTGTTTCACATACTTGGTCTGGTAATAAAAAAAAGCGCAGGGTTCACTCGACACGCTATATAACAATCAGACAGTGTGGAAAGGAGTGTCTTAACGCTAGGTTCGATTTGCCTAAAAATAAGTAACTATAAACGAAAAGTTCCTAAAAGTGAAAAGCTATATTACTGATATTTTTCTCATGCAGGCCGTTTACGCTGCGGACGCGGGAGGCCCAGGAGTGATACTACCGATCAATGGATGTGAAGAGCAAACATTTTGCGACTACAATACATTTGTCAAATTAACACAAGAAAATATCCTATCACGTACTGAATATAATAAACAATGTTCAATTTCTGCTAGTTAACGTCTTTTTAATATAATCATATTAAATTATATATAATTAAATCTCCACACACTCTTATGTAGAGATTAATTATATGTTTATGGCATGTGTGTGATATTCTATAAAAATGAATTATTATTTAGTTATTTTTGAAATTATAGAACAAATAAAACCAGCTGTGATAATTGATATACTTAGTTGTTTTATTCGCGACCCATACCTAAATAGTCCTATATTATTAACTACATTATAATTATTTTAGATTTATATAACATTTATTCTATAACAATACTAATAGTACAAAGAGACATATCTCCTCTTAACAATGTTAATAGGTAATATAGACATTAAACGAGATTATTTAATTAAAGTTTATCAGATTTCATGGCAAATAAGATATGAAGAATACGATGACAATTATAATGGTAAGAGCGTAACCGTAGCATTTTTAGTTGTAAAAAACTGATGTTACAGCAATATTAACAAGTGTTTAGTGTAGTATATTAATAATTGCATCATGGTGCATTTAACTAGTGTCGTGTGCATAAAGTGAGTATCAATTGGCACTCTTATTATTATTTTATATAAGCTCACTGAGTGTATTTATTAAATATAAATACATGTATTAATAAAAATTGCAATGGTAAATTAGCTTCACGTTTTACGCAGCAGGATAGGCAAAAGGAACCTAGTGTTGAGACACTTCGTTCCCCATTTTCCTCCAAATTCTGGAGGCATTGCCTATTGATTGGCGGAACTCTGCCCCACGATTTGCCTTGACACTAGAGCGAAGAAATGGAAATTTAAATAAATATTACATTTCCTCGAGTGGAGATCGAACCCACAACCAGTCGCGTTACAATCACACTGCTCCACGACTGGCTTCTATTTATTTATTTATTGCAATAGTATAGTTTGTTAAAGTTAAAACTATACTATTAGTATAATACCTAGACTCCCCGACGGGGGATCAGACATCGCAGTTTGATGACGGGGATCAACGGAAGGTGCAGTTCGTTCGCACACAGCTATCGCAATCTTTTAATTCACTCTATCAGAAAAAATCAACCGTGCTCCATTCAACATACGAGGGTCGTGCCATTTATTTATATGCTATTTTATTTACGCTTTTATATGCTATTTTATGGGCAATATTTCAATCGA
>DWNA01000654.1:0-20484 GCA_018249835.1 Heliconius besckei | reverse complement strand
TTATTATTCTTTTTGATTATTTAAGCTTATATATTTCTTACTAATTCTATTGAAAATAATTTCATGAATATATTTAATAAATATTCTTATAGTTGAAGCAGGCGTAGCCGCGTCCGGGTCCGCTAGTTTATAATAATTACTCGATAGTTTGAATAAAGTTTATCAAAAAAAGAATAATCCTTATTATTCTATAATATATGGATAATTAAAACAGATATTCAAATTAAAATTCATTCTTTCGTTAATTATTAATTACTATGCTATAAACTTCTTTTGTTTACATTTTGAACAAATTGTAATTTTTTTAATTAAATAAGTACACAATCTATTTACAAATTTTCACAAAAATTATTAAAAGCGAATTTAATTAAATAATTAATTACCTTAAATAAATAAATAATAAATATTTTTATGTAATCTAAATATCCTACTTTATTCTATTACAGCTGAAGCTTGACGCCATAAGAGGAAAGCCTTGGCCTGGACGTGACCCAGGACCAGATGACTTCCGTCTTATTGTTAGTTTTAGCTCTCGTGATGAGAGAGACAAGATCTTAGACGAGTTGAAGGCTAGACGTGTTAGCACTTACTTTTCCTATGTTGTAACAGGTAGGTGAATAGTACAATAACATTACGTTTATTTGAGACTTGATGTGATAGAAACCTGATGCAATAGTTGGGTGTATGCTCACTGATACACAGCTTACTTTGATATATGCCCGTTCTTGACGTCGGGGATGTGTTCCTTCACCCTAACACCTATGTTTCTCATTGTTTGACCAATATAGGATAAGCCACTGCAAAGGAATATTACTTTTCACTGGTCTCAGGAATTGGCTCTCCTTCTTGTCAGGCTTGGATATAGTTTTTATAGTATCCTCCTTCACGTACGGTAGAAGTGTGGCGGGGAACTGGTAGCGAGATCTGATGACAAGCAGGTGAAGAATCACCTGTCGAAGCTCGTCCCCCCGATGTTCAACGTCGCATACCGTACAGTTACTAGGCAACTATTTGTTTAATGAGGGGACGCCAAAGAGAGATAACGATATTTTATTTATATGTTTAGATGGATTACAAAACTCATATAATTGTAGTATTTGGTTATTTAAAATAAGTATTTGATTATTTTAGATGCACTGCCCATTGGAAGCTATGATTTTGACAGGGATGCCGAGGACGAACAGTGGTACAGGTATCTACTATTATTTTTCAGTAAAATTATTTGTACACTTTTTCCTAGCTATTGTCACATTATTATTCACATTCATTCTTTTTTTTCTAGCACTGAAATACTTCGCCGAGGCTAAGTCTATACTTATCTTATTTCCTTACGCAATGTTGTCTTCAGTCCCTGGTTTTTGGTAAGAGTTGTTGTTTTATTTTTTTATAATATTTGAATTACGATTTTTTAGCTGTCAAGACTGCAAGCGTGGTTGAGGGTTGGACATCCATTGGGGGGGATAAATTATTTTTATATCCTCGCTCTGACAACAAGACAATGTCTCGAAAATGATATAGGGGTGGTGCGTGAGGAATAGGGTGCCTAAACACTAAATTTCCCTCGCCTTCAACTATACAAAACATTATATAAGCGATATTATTATTTATTAATCGTTTTAATATTTCACAGGTCACATCGATAGGCCATGCACTGATGGAGTCATTTCATTTTTCTAATAACGATCATCGGACGAACGGCATTCTAAGGAAGGGAGTTAAGTAGCTCAAAAGAAGACTGCAGTTATATATAAAGAAAGAATTTGAACATGAGCTTGTAAGACTGAAAACTGATTTGGAATTAGATACAATTTTTTAAAATAAAAAAATGTCCAAAAGGTACATTTTTGATGATATCTTTTATATACCGTTAATTATTAATTAATAATTATTAATATGTATGTATGCTATATTCATTGAATACGCTTTTACTTATCAATTATTATATACCGTTTTACAAAATTATTATGCTATAATTTGTTTTTAATATATAATATTGTTAAATAATATTGTATGTATAAAATAATTTCTCAGGTATTTCTTTAAACGCACATATCTACTTTAGGATTTTATATATTAGGGATGGAACTAGTTAGCGAATGCTCTGCCAAATCTGATGATATATGAAATATTAGGAAAAATATCTATTTAAACCAGAAGTGCATATCTACCAGGTGTTAGCCAAAGACTTCTTCTCTATATACATATTATATACTAGTGGTAACCGCCCGTAACCTCGTTTGCGTGGACATTACAATCAAAAAATTATCATATTCCGTTCGTTCTCGTTCCACTAGGAATTTTGGAGAATACCCCCTTAGCGTTCCCCTGCATCCCCTTAGGAACATGCCAAATTTCGGCGTTATACATCAGGGCTTGTGTTGTCTATCAATCATTTGGTAATATCGAATTACGGAATTAGTATAAATTTATGGATATTCGATTAATGTACTCGTACGCTTAAATGTTGTAATTATGGTGTAACCTATGAGACTTATTTACTTATATTCCTGGCAAGAGTCCCTTTGTACTGATGCATTAAATGTGTCCTGCCATTTTTAACGTGTAGGACGTTTAATAAGTTCGGAGGTCTAACCTTGTTATTAAATTGTTGTATTACTAAGATGTAGTTATTGATCGCATTATATTATTATGAATTGATGTAGTAGAATAGTAAATATGGCATAGGGTACCTGTATGGGTAAACAAGACTCTTCGAATTTCGAGAGGCTTTAACTGTTTCCTATAAGAAGTATGTGTTTTATGTTTAAATGTTACTTACTACAAATTCTGGCTATAATCAACACGAAGTGTTTTCATTTATTTTTTAAAAAGTTATGGCCTCTTTCTTCTATTCCTGTTTATAATCAATTTTAATTTTGTTTTTCGTTCCGTTCATGCTATCTATAAAAGTTTAATAGTTATTTAAATTTTATCTAAATTAAAATAGTAAAAGACATATTTTTCGACGTCCTTTTCTCTATTAAGAATACTTTTTTGACTTGTGCCGTCCTACAATTCCGCCAGTGCGAAAATATAAACACTATAAAATATTAGGCTCTTATTTGTAACACTTTCACAGGGATGGATAAATTGTTGTTTTAAGTATTATATATTTAGATTTAAGTAGTTAAGTATATACCAAGAAACAAATCTTACCCGTTAGGTATTACAAATATTATTAGTTTTATTTTATTACAATGCAAACTTTTGCGCTTACACTAAAAATCCCATTAAAATTTTACCCTATGTAATTATTAAATATTGCCTCTGAATAGCGGTAGGCACTTATATTATATATCATAGTCGTACATGGGCGTGTCTAGAGATATCTTCTGGGGGAACCTGGATTTTAGCTTTGAACAGATGTCACCAGACTATTCTGGGGTGGGCACGAACCACCTGGCTTCCCTCCTCTCATCCGCCCATATCAGTCATGTTTTACTATGAATCAGTGTCAAAATTATTTAATATACTTAGTTTAGACTTATTATGAATTTATGTATTGATAGATAAAAACGCTATTATTAGTGGAGTATAACGTAAGTATATAATTAACTTACATATCTACATTTAATGTCAATACTACGATGTTTAGACAATAAGAATACTGTTTAATCAATTACTTGATGAATAAAGTTGAAATCGATGTTTTTGTTTCTTGACCATAAAAAACCATAACATTACTCAGAAAAGTTCGTGTTTACGAATTAGTTACGCAGGCTACAGTAGAGGGCTAAGTAAAATCACATTTTTATATAATCTTATTTTAATTACGTTTAAAAAATACAAATTAAATTTAAAACTAAATATATCTATAACTACTGTCTCCGATGTTTATTAGAAGAACAGTAATCGGTCTAACTTAATTGAAATTAACTAAATTTACGACATAATTACTCAATGCTAGAATAATAAGTGTTTTCCGCCAGTGACTCTCTCTCTTCTCTCTTAACATACTTATTTAGCTTCAATAAATACGTCAACGCACCATTCTTGTCTTAGTAGGTACAATAAATTTGCAACTATATGATCCATTGCAATGATGATGATGGTTATATAATGGACGAATTATATGTGAGTAAATAAAATATAAAACTTCAAAATATAACTAATAACAATTGTTATAAAATGTAACTAAGATATATCACTACAGAGAAGAAAATGATTTAAAATCATACAATGAATATAATACCACAAGCTGTTTATAATTATAAATTTTAACAAACAAATGCTTTATAATGAAAACAAAAACATGAAAACGATAGTAGTGTCAACGTTCTATGAAATGAAATTTTACGAATTTTTGATTTGGCAATGATAAAGATCTAAGATAATTTGCGTTTATAATATGTAAATATGAAACTCTTAGATAGAGATACATTTCGGAAATTTTGAGAGGAATAATGAACGTGATACATAATATATGGTAATGGATGAACTGCACATGAACTGGTTCAAAAACCTAAAACAAACAAACATTACATTACATATGTACAAATAAAAATAAATACTAAAAAAATCATTTTGACGTTGACAGAACACATTGCAGTACTATATTTGACAGTTGACATATTGCAGTACAGAAGTCTTCTAAGTGTAGATATAATATGTAACTTAAAGTAAATGTAACATATAATTATAATTAACTAAAAATTAATGTCCGAAACACCATGTGTAGCACCTCTGGTGCTGCACGGGGTCGTGGGCGGCGGTGATCACCGCCAGGTGACCCGAACGCTCGTTTGCCTTGTCCTTTTTCCATAAAAAAAAAAAAGAATTGCCGTTACTGAACAAAAAAATAAATAATTGTTTTATTCGTCTAAAATAAGGCACCGTAATAAATAATTCATTAATACGTAAAATCAATTCACCAGAAAGAAAAAGAAAAACGAAACATCCTTTCCAACGAAACGGTCCTTTTACACCGACATGCTTCAGATTCAGACACCTGAGAGTTAATTATCTCGATCCTAAAAGTATTTTATTGTTTTTAAAATAATCTAGCAAATATTTCAGTCATCCATTAAATAAATAATAAAATATTGTATAATAATTATTAATAACAATAATAGTAACTTATTTAATAAAGCATAGCCTCTTGGCGGCTCTTGCTACTATATACTGCTAGGGATAATTTGGCACACCAATTTATATTAAGCAAATAAATAAATTATATTGAGTAAATGTGTTGTGTGATATTAAGAACGAATTAATTAAGAGAACCATAGAACTCAACATAACACTAGAGTGTGGGACTGTCTTATTGTCGTACACTGTCCTATCATAAATTATTTAATCTGTGGTTTGTAAGAACAAAGTGTTAAATTCGTTATATATTTTTTACCTAGTATATGTCCCTTGTTTTTTACCATTCTTGATTTCTTTGGGAAAAGCTTAAATTATTTCGATTTCAAGTACGTTTTTATAAAACAACAACAATGGATCAGTTGCTGCCAGTTAATGAGGTTCTGAGTGATAAAATAACTAAATTAGATTGCACGCTTATTCCGAGCGGATTAAACACAGGTGACCGGCATTTGGGGTAAGAAAATTCACATGTTTAAATAAATTTATTAAATATATAAAAAATCATAGAAACTTTATTTAAGTTAAATGTTATAATTTAGAAAAACTGAACATGTGACAAGCCTGGTCAAAGTTTTCGGTTTTTATTACAGTAAAGTGATAAGTTATACTTGAATAGACTCTTGATATTATAGACATACAATGAGATATAAAAACAAAATTGCTTAATTAATATTTATCTACTTATTAAAATAATACCTAACATTTTGTTACATTGGAACACTGGAAATTGTTTATTAAAGATAACTTTAAGTAGTTATATATTAGTATTTAAGCGAACACTATTCTTTTTGGGTGAATAAGTGTCTATAACCTTATATTACTCACGAGTGTTCCGCTCACGGCTTTATCCATGAGGATTATTTCAATTTTCCCCATTTTGACTTGTGGGGCACATTCTAAAAAAATATATATCATTGCATTGCAAACTCTTGGATAATCTTTTCTTTTTTATTTAACATCATCTAAATATCTATGTTTTGAGTGTGGTGTTTCCGGTTGCCTTTGTCTATTTGCTAAATGTTTATGTATTTCCACTTGAGCTAGACTTGATTCTCATTACTGCGAAAGCCTCCATTCCAGGCTTTTTCATGTTACCAAAGACCTCACTTTATCAATTGAAAAAATATATTTTCTTAAGTGAAAATTTTACCCACAACCATCACATTTATTTTATTGTTAATTACCAAGCTCCTGCACTACAGTTGATATTGTTATCATAATTTATTTTTATAAAATAAGATGTAACCTTTCATTTCATAGGATTAAATTAAAAACCCTATGCGAGCTGATTGACTCCCTTGGAGAAAAGTCTGCAAGGTCACAAAAACTGAACAGTACAATAACTACAGCAGAGAAACTCCGAAATTCCACACAGTATGTGTACATTCTAAAAGATGCCGATGCCAATAAGTAAGTTATATTTCATTTTACACTGCATTTTTGTTTCTTACATAAAAAGCTAATCATTTTAGCTGTTTTTGGTTGACATGTCTTTGATATTAAATGAATAGCATTTTTATAAGTTCTTATAATAATCTTATATTGCACAGTTTGAATTCTATTTTATACATGTTTAAGTAGTATTTTATACATGTTTAGTAATATGTTCTTGTTACTATAATTTTGCTGTATTCTGTACTTTGGATATTCATAAAAAAATATTGTTAGCTAATGTTATTAAGATTGAGGCCGTTGAGCGCAGTAGCACAACATGAAACTGTAACCAAAAGGTTGTAGGTTCAATTCCCACTTATATAAATGAATCATTTATTATTTTGTCCTCTGGGGACAAGTATTAGTAGTTACCTCTGGTAGGCCCAAAGTATGCAAAAAATAACAAATAGTATGGTTATGCTCTCATTGTGAAACCTAACATTAAGCAAAATATTTTAAAATACTTTTTAATAAAATTTATAAACTCATAGTTGCTGCAGTAACTCCACGGTCCGCTCGGTAGGTGCTCTGTCAGGTGTGACCACATTCAACCAGCGTGACACTATGCTATAAGATTGTATTGGATATTCTGTTTTACGTGGGAGGCTTTATATCAAAATGTCTGTCTACGATTAGAAATACTGGGGGTTTTTAGTTAATTCTTGAAAGACCTTAGGAAAATTACTTTCTATCTGTACGTTTGACCTAATTCCGGAAACCACTGGACGACTAACAACTACTGTTAATAAATAATTCAAGATAATATTTTCCTATATTTAAAAAAATGCTGGAAATGCTAGCAAAAAAAATGTAAAGTTAAACACGTTTATATTATGTAACTATAACAAATAATTCTATTGAATTCGAATAAACTATGTGAAACAAACGCAATGCGTCAACGTCTCATTGCGCTAATTGCCAAATAAAATGCTTGTACCTCGTTATACTATACATACTGTAATAAAATTCTGTACGACTTTTCGTCGGGGCTATACTATAACTAATAGAATATTCTACTTCCGGTAAGGGTATGAACGTAGAATTTATACGCTGTACTAAGAATATTGATTTTAGTTTCATATTTTTCATTATTTTCCAATCAGAGGCAACGGAGAAGCTATTGGGTTTCTGAAAGTCGGCCAAAAGCATCTGTTCCTGTTCGACGGGATGGGCAAGGTGCAGGAAGTGGAGCCCATATGTGTCCTGGATTTCTTTGTTCTCCAGGACAGCCAGCGCCGCGGACACGGGAAGGTGCTGTTTGATCATATGTTACAGGTAAGTTTTAAATCAATAAAAGATTTTTTTTATTTGTAATGATATAAAAAAAACCTTCAATTTTAATCTTTATTTGTAACATCTAATTCGAAATTTAGATATACTCGTATTTGGAGTCCAATCGTGGCACAGGGGCACAAGTGTCTGTACATGCGACTGGTAGTAGGTTTAATCCCCACTCGAGGAGATGAAATATTTCTATATTCATATTTTCATTATTCTTGGCATTCTGGCATACAGACAAAGAGCTACGTTGAATTCCGGTATTCAACACGAAATGTCTCGAGAATTAGTCGGAAGGTGAAGAATGGAGTGTCTTAACCCTACATCCCCTCTTCCTACCCTGCTATATATATGATATAGCGTAAAGTTATATATATTTTACCATTTTAGGATTTAAACGCAACCCCTCAAGGACTGGCGATCGACGGGCCATCGTCGAAAATGGAACAGTTCCTGTGCAAGAACTATGGCATCGACCACCTCGTGCGGCAAAATAATAACTTCGCCATTCCACCGCAGTTCTTCTCAATCGCAGTTCCTGGCATTAAGTGAGTTATAGATCATTTTTTATATAATATCTTATATAATTAGAGTTGTTTGGGAAAAATTGTTTTATATGAAATCTTTTGGCCAATAAGTTAGTGAATCTGGTTGTCCATGAATCCATCTTACAAATCTTTAGCATATAGTATTGGTTTTACATACTAGTATTTACATTATAACAATCTCTATTACTTGAATCTATACAAACATTGTAAAATATTCTAAATGCACTGTCATATATTTACGGATATATATCAATAACGTAAACACTTGGAACTGTATCGCCAACACGTACGACTCGATGTCGGAATGAGGCGTGTGTGGCGGTATCCGAGTCTAAGTATCCCCCTCGCGAGTAATAACGGGTTAGGGTAATAAGACAATTGTACTAATTTGTTTAATATTTCACATATAATAGCAGGCCGAGCAGAAGCCCTGTCCGCACGCCGAGCAGAAGCCCTGTCCGCAGGCGGTTCGCCGCGCCCAATCCGATCTCAGCTATCGCTAGTGTAAGTATCTCACGCTTTTTTCCTTTCAGCTTCACGCTGTATCCCGCATACAGCAGTTAAGATAACTTAGTGATATCCACTTTTCGTGGCATTGCGTGTTGATTGACGGAACTCAACACCGCGCTTTGCCCTTACCACCGGAGCGAGGAAATGAAAATATTAATAAATAATAATTCACTAGACTAGTGTCATTTTAATTTTTCCAACGAACGAATAATGATAGTCTTTTATAATCCGCGACGGGCGTCGTTTATATCATATAGCGATGCGTTATGATGGGGTTTTTTTGGAAAGTATGTGAATTATTAAAAAAAAATTAAATTTTATATTTAATAATGCTAATATAATTTTTCAGGTCATCCATGGCGATCCCTGTAAGAACAATGACGGGTAAGTTCTTATTTTAAATATATAAAAAAATATTTATTTTAATATTTTACATAAGTATAAAAGCCTTTTTCTTTATAAGATAAATATAAATGTATTGTATATCTACTACGAGAGCATGCTTCCATTTTTAATTGGTCAATGCAGACGTCCCATGAATATATTTTTTTTATTTTAAATAATTATCTTTGTTTCGTTTAATATTTATTTTCTTTAATTATTCATTTATATGGTGTTTAAATATTTTTTTATCATTTAGTAAAAATTATATAAGTAACGAATAAAAGTAACCATGCACATTTGTAGAACATTTTATTTTATTAAAATTATTCCTTTTTATTTATTGATTTACTTTTCATTTATTTCAGCTTGATAGAATCCATCTTGATAGAATTTAAGAATCGGATTACAATACTCGAGTAATGTATAATTATACGTTTTTTATTTGGACGTGTTTGTCTTGTATTCTGTTATAATATTTATTTATGTGGTTGAGGATATTACGAAAGGATTTAAATCGTTGTATAATAAACAGACTTGCGAAACCTTCTAAGATATTTTTAATTTAAATCGTTATATAACAATGACGGATGTATTTAAATTTTAATAAAATTAAAATAAAACTAAATAGGTTTATATTCAGGCAAGTGGTGGCGCAGGTGCAGTTGTGTGAATGTAAACGCGACTGACTGGTTGTGAGTTCGATTTCTTCACTCTGGTGTGGCAAAGCGAAGCGTCGAGTTTCGCCACTCCAATGCTGGATGCCTCCAGAATTCAGCAGTAAATATTCCCTCAGCCTACCCCGCTGTGTGCGGGGTAGGAACAGAGGGAAGCTGATATGTAACAAAAATAGACATTCAAATATGTTTAGTGAGTTATTTTCTCTTTGACGATATTTAATTTTTGATCTCATTTTTTGTTTTATATATTAATGAACAAAGGCGCAGACGCAGGTTAGTTTAAAAAAAAAACCGATTTAAACAATATTTAGTTGTAACCCTTTAGTATTTAAATTTTGTGTTATACAGTTAAATAACTAAAACAATATTTGATTTGTCGTCTCAATTATTTTTATAAATTATAATATTTAAATAATAATACAAATTGCAGCTTCCACGTTGAAGTTAACGGATATATTTAGTATTTATAAGAGATATGCTATGGAATATATATCGAAATAATATCGGTAAACTTTAACCAAAAATGTTAATAATTTTAATAAAATGAACTCACAATTAACCTTTCAAAGACACAACAGTAACTGTAAAAAGACACGAGATCTATTGTAATGGACGCACTGTGATATGTTTTTTTTTAAATATTTAAATATATATTGTTAGTTATTTAACAATTCGATTCATTTTGTCATCAATTTGTTTGTTTTCTTTTTTTTAAGTGTATCCATGTGTGTTATTTAAGTTTGCACAAACTTCATTGTTGTAGAAACTGATTTTATATAAAATATATACATTTCTTGTTTATTGCATGCATTTTGTCTTGTTTATTGAATGCGTTTTATTTGGTAGCATTAATATTGATTATGTTATATTTTTCTTTTTATAAACAAATTGACATCGGACTTGCGTATATTAAATATATTTCTTAAAAAGTTTAAAATATGAAATATATATGTACTAGATCTTTAACCTGTGGTTTAATTAAATTGGGAATTGTTTTTTTTTAATTGAAATAAAAAAACAATATTGTTAACAATTAATTATATATATAATAACTGTTATATGTTTTAACTACTCTCTAAAAGCCTAATACAAATAAATAATAAAATAAAACACCATATGTCAAGAAGGCACGCACACATAAACCTATCCGCAAGGACACCGCCGCACACGCATCATTCCGAAACCGAATCGTAGTTATTGGCGATAAAATTCAAAGTTGTTTAACTTTTTATATATTTTTACTATTTTATTATATATACAGATAACATTTTCCTATTACTATCATATATAACGTTATTTTTTGAAGGACATCAGACTCGGGAAGCCGATTTATTCATCCTAAACCAGAATTTGAGAAACCTCATCCTGAGAAACCTGAATCCAATCCCGAGAGGCCTTCCACCTTGCAGGTGGAGCCGATAGTAGATCCCCTTCCTCGTGAACCGTCCCCTGCGGGGTCCACCACCTCTCGTCGCGACTCCCAGCTCACCGACCGCGGGTTCTTCAACATTAAGTTTTACCATAACAAACTTTGGTAAACTGTTGACCACATATTTGATATGGTAAAGCTATTATATTATATACCAAATATTATTCTGCCCGCTTTCTAAGTCGTATCGTAGCTTAATGTATTGTATATGTAGTTATAGATTTAGTTATTGACGTTAAACATTCCTTTTCGATGGTATGAATGATAATTAATATTTATGACTGTTATCTTCTAGGATAAGGGTAAATTTTCTGAAATGCACTGGAAGGAAATAACGCAGCTTAGTTTAATTTTAAATACATTTTTTTCATTCTACCAGAATGTTGTATATAATTTTAAATTAACTTAAAAGAAGGAAGCACTTGAAAGATACATACATCATTTTAAAAGATATTCATTAAATATATTAAAAGACCCTATATATTAAAAAAAGACTTAAGGAATATTATATGACACTATAATCCTAAGAATAATTAACAAATGCAATTATTATATATTGATGTACCCAAATAATGTGTTTAAGTATGTATATATATAGATATGTGTTACGTGTATGTATTTATATATTTTCATATGTATGTATATGTGTAGGTTTATTTTTATAAGTGTATGTATTGTCGTATCTATAATAATGACATACTCAGTGCACCTCTTCCCCATTTAATTGATGATCTCTACCCCAAGGTTGCCTGGAAGAGATTGCTCATTTAGCAATGAGGCCGCCTATTGTACTATCATAACAATAATTATGAACATCTTTGTAATTGTTATAACTGGTGTACAATAAAGAGTATTTTACTTTACTTTATATTTCGCTTCTAACATGAAATTACTTAAGATTTCTAATGTATTCAAATTAATGTTGATAAAACTATAGTGATTGTTAAGCGATTTTATCAAAAATTAGGTAGAATTTACGATATTAATGTACGCAATGTATGTAATGCACTTTCACTCAATATGAATTTATTGGAATATAACTGTTGTTTTAATTGCGTCCTTTTAATTATAATAATTTATTGTTACTTACTTGTGTTCTATACTGAATGTACCGCCGACACTAACTAAAATAAGGAAATTGTAAGTCATTTTGATAGATCCGAGAAAAATGTTTTTATATGTTAGCGGCGTAGGTTTAATTATTTTTTTTAGAAATATAGAAAGCTTATATTAGTCCATTTATGTGTAAAACCACTTTTTTAAAATAAAATATTGCTCTAATAATTGTTCTTTAATTTTTGCCACGACAGTACTTGCAACTTAAAAATCAGCTTCACGTTGTGTCCCGCACACAGTAGGGTAGACCGAAGGGACATAGCGTTAAAACACTCCGTTCCCTATTTTCCGCCCAATTCTGGAGACTTTCAACGCCGCGCTTTGCATGGACACCCGAGCGAATAAATGTAAATATTCAGTTTCGAACCCAAAACCAGTCGTGTTTACAGTCACTGTAAAAAGGTACAAAATAAAAGTTGTATATCATTAAGAAAACATTTTATTAATTCCATTACAATTGGAGATCAGATTATAAACATCAATGTCTATCTTTGGGATTCTATTTACTATAAATCAAAGGAAGGTGGGACGTCGACATGTGTTATTTGCGACTTATGGCAAACGCCTTGGAAAATTATAAGTACATCGACACCGATAATAACAAATAAATAATCAATAAATCTAAATAATATATTTAAAATCAAAATATAATTTAATATTAAGAAAGTCACAAGCGTTTGAATACCACTAATTAGGCAGAGAGCACTGGTAAATGACGTCACAATTAGTTCAAGTCGAATATTCTTCAACAATGAAAACTTAATTTGAGATATGTCGTAACAGCCGTATGTCTCGCCAATTAATAATGCTGCTAGCGATACATATATTCTAATGGGAAAAAGGAAGAAAAAAGTAGAAAAAATTATAAACATTTAAAAACTACCAATGGCACGAAGGTAACACTTTATTCCGCCCTAAATTTGAAAATACAGATTGTAAATAATGCCTAATATGTTATTTTTATTGTCTCACAGATAAACAAATGCAAATAAAACAAATCTCCAAAAAAATTATATCCATTGGGCAAAAAATATAATTCAGAGATTAAATGGCAAAAATCAGTCTAAGCATTCGTTTGATAATTATTATCCAAGTAAAATTAAATACCATGGGGGCGAGCGAACCCTGGTGTAGTACAAATAAACTTTGCGTAAAAGAAAGAAGCTGTAAATTATATAATGAATGGCCGGATACTTTTGTTAAATCCGGTATTTTTGAGGAAAATAAATGTCAGCGTCGATGTGTGAAACGTGTTGTGGCCCCCATTTTGCAAATGGCTCGATATATCGAAAGCATATTGCAAGATATTGATGAAATTAAAATAAAAATTTATTAATTATACCTTTTATTTGTTCACATAACCCTGTTATTATTATTCTACACAACATTTTTACATCTTTCTTCAAACAATCTTAAATTGTATACTCTATTGTAATGTTTCACATAAATGTTATGTTTTTGTCCATTCTTAACCTTTAAGTATGGACGTCGGGTCTCACAGACCCATCTTGTTCTACGAGTTCTACAAATCGGCCACTTCTCGGTGACCTCCGCCACTGAGTCGCTCAGTACCTTTCGTATTAATGACAAAATGAATGTAGATAGCAGTGGTTGTGTCTCTGGGTTCAAAACACGTGAGTATTTAACTTTCTAAATAGGCCCTGGGTCTGTCAGACCCGACGTCCATGTTTCCCATACATGAATGATTTCAAAACACCATATATTTTTATAACATTACAAAATATACTTTAATATTTTAATTGTATTATTTGTATTCAAATGTTTTTATTGTTATATATCATATATTATTTTGCATTATTTGTTATATATTTTAGTAATATACATATTATTTACCTAAAAAAGATTAATTTTTTTTAGTTTTTATGATAAAATGGAAAAAAATGATCGACCAAGCACGTCAGAGACAAAAATATCAGTACTTTATAATCAACATCAAACAAAAGAATTGGACGACGACATTTTATAAAGAAAATAGCACTTTATCAAATAAAAAGACGCGTTTCGTATACTAAACTACTCTAAGAATTGAGAATGACTTTGACTCGCGTTTCGCGATCTGATCTATCATTTACTGAACATGAAGCTAAAAAAATATTTTTGGGTTCTTGAAAAACATGTACACTTTGCTCCCAAAAGATATATAGAAAGGACGATTGCAGTCAAAATAAGTATGTGTTACTTATGTTGACTGCAATCGTCCTGTTAGCCTACAATGTTGAAAGCCATTGTGTATCGATGTTCAATAATACCGTATCTTGAGGTGTTGTCAAAATTTTTATTTTATAACATAAGATGTTATTTCTTTATTTGTTAAAAAAATATTTATTTTATTATCTGTCTTTTTTTTATATAGTATTATTTTCTTAAGAGTCATCCCATGTGGCCAAAGACTGAAATTGTGGTTTTAAGTTACTTAAATCGTTGTGATGCGTAAAGTTTAATATAAATCGATTTTATTTATATTCATTTTGTTTGATTTGAGGCTATTCATGTAAATTGAAACATAGAATTGTCTTCTTTCTTTAAAAAACAGACGGAATATGACCAATAAATACACTGGTCTGACAGACCCGACGTCCATATGTGTGTTATAAAAAATTCACGTCCATAGTTAAAGGTTAAGATAAGTCGTAAAATAAGTTGTAAAATAAGTCCAAATCAATTATTTGAAAAATATACTGGTTTAGCATTGAAATAAAATTTTAATTAAATTACAAACAACTAGGGGACACTTAAAAACATTGAATTTGTACTTTTGGTTTAAGAAAAATAAAACACCACTTAACAAATATGTAACACTTTATTGCTTACTGTTCCACATATCTTAATAGCTGTTGCTATTACAAAGTTAGGTAACTGTAAACGGCTATTGTTTTATAGAAGACATGAGTTTTTCTATTATATAATATAACTTAGATATTTCGGTTTTAAGTAACATGTATAAAGTGTTTAATATTTAACCAAATCCAAAAAAATATGAAAAAAAAGAACAAAAATATCAAAGAAAAACAAAAATATGAAAAACTTACAAAAATATGAAAAAAATACAAACATGCGAAAAAAAGAGCAAAAATATGAAAGAACAACAAAAATATGAAAAAAATACAAAAATATGAGAAAAATACAAAATATGAAATATTTTTCTATATGAAAACTGAAACTTTCTTATATGAAATATTATGTAAATATCACTTTTTTTATATAAAATGATGAATATTAATGAATTATTATTATTATTCATCATAGCATATTTATTATTTATTTAGGGCACACACAGTGTGTTAAGACACTCTTTACCTAAAAGAAGTTCTATTATATTTTTACGTATTAATAAATCTTATTATCAACATCACTCCTAGGACGGATATAAAATTAACACAGATGAGTGCAAACTGATAAGTTAAAGAGCATTAAAATGTTGAATATCTCTATATATAATAAAACAATAAAAATACTAGGTAGTTAGTTATTAGTATTAGTCATTTGAATAAACTCAAGGCATGAGTTTGTCTGCAAATATATAGCAATCGATATCTACTTATACTTATAACAAATCTATATTTGTTTGTAATTAATCTGTATGTTAAACCAACTTTTAAAACAAGGAGGAGGTCTCAATTAATTATTTTCGTTTTGACATTCGATTCAATTTGGGTATTTTTTGTAATATGCAATCATAACAGTTATTTTACGAAGAATATTTTAAATCCTCACCCAAATCAATAATTCAAGATTTAAGGCTGTTTCTGAACGAGTAAATTAAATTAGTCATTGACATCAACACATGACTGTCAGTCAATTCTGTTTATTAAATGAATAATCATGTAGTTCAAGCGAGCAAAGCCTCGGGGCGGCCGCTAGTAAACCATTCAATAAGCCATACATTCTTATCCAACTCTGTTCAAAATTTTATACGTTTGTAAGGACTATTTAATGTAATTAGAATTTCGTAGGGAAATTACATGCACTCATCTGGTCATAAATTGAGCTAATCTTTCAGTAATTAGTTTACTGGCGGATTATCGAAATAGTCGATCTTGGGCTCCTGCTTCGCTGCGGCTTGACTGTGGGTCGCCCACGCGTTGTTAGACGTTAGTCTCGCCCAACCTCCAGACGATCCATCCTTAGCAGCAGCGCTTGCGGAAGGCGGAGCTCTCTCAGTACTCTGTACGGGCCCCGGTACGCGACGCGTGCCCGCTTCACGCGCTAACACATCTAACACACTCATTGCTGGTAGCCATGACTGTAAATGAAAATAATATTTTAAAATACATTTCAAATGGTGCGCAACAATAAAGCGAGAGAATAGTAACTCTGACTGTAGGCGCAACGGTTGTGGGTTCGTTTCCTACACAATTTTCATTTCTTCACTGTAATAAAAAGAAAAAGTACGGCGTCGAATTCCAGCACTCAACACGCAATATCTTGAAAATTGAGCGATAAGAAGGTAACAAAATGTCTTAACACTTTGTTCCTATGCGGGATACAGCGTAAAGTTAATAAAAAATACATCTAAAAATTATAAAAGCCTATATAAGGGTGTGTGGGGCACACCCTTATAACATTTTTTATGGAAAAGACAATGCGATTGACAATACTGATCACGACGATGGTAAGTGATCACCATCGTCCGCAACCAAAGACAAACAGACAGACTGACAACAAAGTCATCTTATAAGGGTTCCTTTGTTCCTTAAAAGGTACGGAACCCTAAAAAACATATAAGCAAAATCTACCTTCTTCTTATCAGCCGTAGCTACAACATTCCTATTAGGCTCCGCGTCGTACGCCACACTTTCACAGCCAAAGTGTTCACAGAGCTCGTGGATGAACTGCCTTTTCTGACGGTTCATTGAGGGAAAAGAGTGCGTACGCGTCTTTTCTTTTGACTAAAATGTATTCTTTTTAGTTATTACTTTATTTGTACATTTATTATATTAAATAAACATAGACGTATGTACATATATTAAATACAAAATTAACAAAAAACAGAATGAATTAGTACATTTTGTAGTATAAGTTAATAAAACGATATTTTTTGTGGGAGCGATGCTCGGTTAAGGAATTGAATAATTTTTATTGCATCAAGGCGCACGTCGCACTTTCATAACCAAAGTGTTTACAGAGCTCATGAATAAAATGTTTTAACAAAGTGCATACACATTTTTTGTTTCTACTGAAATGTAATTCATGAATCTGTACTTCTATACTAATATTACAAAGCTTTACTTACTTTAACTGGCTTTATTTGCTTGAAAATGTTACGAAAACAAATTACAATTCTAATTTATCATTATAAAATAATATTTAACATCCCTTCATACCTTCTGGGCAAGCTGCACTAGGTCAGTTAATCGATCATGTACGAGTTGTGCAAACGCCGGATCCCTTACTGCGGTTGCGCGGACATGTTCGCTGTAGCGTGGCGCTAACTTAGCTGACACGTCCGGGTTACGTATTTGTAGAGCCAGCTCTAAACGCCGCGAGCTAGCTTCGACTAAACATTCGTCGTCACATTCTAGCCTGGAATTGTTGCAAAAGTTATTTCATTTAGTAAACAACAAAATTGAAACAAAATAGAACATTTTAATGCTAATTATATAAATTTATATATTGCTTTTGTTGTAGATATGAACAAAAAAAACTTTAAAAAAAAGATTTAAAAAAAAGCACTTTATATCCCGCATAAAATATAAGCAGAGGGAATCTGGGAAAGACATTATTTTCTCATAACATAAGTACTATACTAAGTTTACAAAATATCTTACGTTTTTAACATGTTCCCTGGGCGTAGTGGATCTGATAAGTCCATGGTCCCAGCTTCTTGTATTTTCAATGCAGCTAGCGTGCTCATCGTTCTAAAAAATAAAATATATAAAGGATAAGTACTTGCAACCATAGTTTGGAAATGCTTCACAAATAAAATATTTTATTTTTTAGCATCTCCCTAGTACCCACTTGGCATAGTCCTTTGCGTTGTCACAACACGCCCTCTCCGCGGTGCGTCTCGAGCAGGGGCAGGTGGCGCACACGGGGCGGCAGCAGGGCGTGGCGCTGGGGCACGTGTTGAGCGCGGCTTGCGCGGAGCAGGTGTGACACGGGGCGGCGCATGGATGACCGCATGATGGACGTTTCTCGGTACAGGGTTGGGTACATCTGCATGGTAGAATTAACTGAGTTTTGTAATACTAAGTGTTGGAGGTAACCAATGTATATTGGTCACAGGTAAAGTGTATTTAAATAATAAACAAGAGAACTCACTTGCCAGTATCACAAGGTCCCGTGTGACATTTCTTTATACAGGTATGCTTCCCGCAAGGCAGTGGCTTTCCACAAGGTAGACCGCATGAAAACTGCTCTTGAAAACATGGTATTGTTTTACGTTCCTGGCAAAACAAACAATATGTTAACAACTTAAAAACTGAAAATTTAAAATTTAGTTTAGTGGTAAAAATTTAAAGTGAATAATAATTATTATGATTAAATGAACAAAGGTTATATTTAGTTTTTTTTTTTCATCAGCCTATCGCAGTTGAAGGTAGGCCTCCCTCATCAAGCACCAACAATCCCGGTCTTGGGCTTCTCGCATCCATCTGATGCGAGAAGTCATCACATTTACTTTTAAATACTTAAAATTACAAAAAAAATTGATTTTTGTGTTGGACTCCCAAGTCAGGAAATAAATTACTATTATTTCCTCATTCTGGTAAGACAAAGCATGACGTTGAGCTCCTCTACTCAATGCCACATTCTTCCTAGATCGTACCTCGTGGTCACCGTAGCACCGTTTGGTGGTCAGTACCACGCACGGCGGGCAGTCACCGGAGTGGCACGCGTGGTGTGGAGGGTGGTCGCAGGTTCGGCGGCGGCGGCAGGGGACGCTGCAGGGCGAGAGTTTAGTACCACAGCGTACTGGTGGCAGGATGACCTCTGTACCACATTCACAACGGAGCTCTTCGAAACCTGGAGTGGATATTGGAGTAATTGAGTTTAACATTTATAATAAAAAATGTAATACAAGTGTTTTCAGGTCAAGAGAGATACAAATTTGGTTTCCTTTGTAAATTTGTGTAATAGGAATAAAAACATTAATTTGAATTTATAAGCAATTTTCTAGTTATTATGTTTCTAGTTACTTAAAGACAGTTGTTAGCTAATGAATATGTATTAAAAAATATATAGTTCTGTATAGTCATGTTCCGCCCAATTATCTAAACATTGTCTTGAGTGATGGAACTCAACGCCATGCTTGGTCTTTTTACGAGAACAAGGAAATAAAAATGATTCACTCTTTTAGTTCCAGAACCAATTCCATAACCGTCACTTTAACAGTATTTTTTTCATTTCCTATTCCCATCCCACCCACCTGTATAACAATCAAATATTGGACTACTCACTAACTCTGGCACATGGTGCACAATGTCCAATATGGCAGAACTCGTCACAATTGTGCCGTTGGCAGGATAACGTGCGACCGCACACACCTGTGCAACGGTGGGACGTGGCCGCACAGCACACTGTACGACAGCGGTGACGGCCGCATGATAACTTCTGTTATATATATAAAAATAAATAAGATAAAATAAAAATATCTAAAAAAACTATCTTAAATAATTTAAAAATGGTGTGCTATTCCAGGCAAAAAAACTAAAAATAAATAACTTTAAACTTGCGATTGTAAACGCAACAGGTCGTGGGTTCGATCCCTGCTCAGGAAAATTAAATATTTAATATTTTCAATTCCCCGCTCTGGTAACGCGCGGCAATGAGTTCCACTATTCAACATGCAATGCCTCTAGAATTCGGAGTCACGTAAGGAAAGGAAGTGCCTTAATTGGAACGGATTGTTTCAATATTAGGTTACCCGGTTCCTTATTTATTTATTTATATTTTAGGGAAACACACAGAATACAAAATACACAAAAATTACAAATTTAAAAGATGACACACAATCCAATTAAGTTTCCACATACAATTTATAGATACAAACAATAAACAC